>VOMN01008344.1:0-42118 GCA_014899125.1 Orchestia grillus
GGCACTGTTAGGTTACCTCAGCTATAGATAGGCCTTTGGGACTCGTATCTTCCTTGCCCACTTTGCTTCTTTCATTTTTCACACTTTCTTGACTATCTTTTCTTTACATTTTCTTCATCATTCTTTCCTTGGTGTTTGTTCCTATGCGCAGAAGTTCATGTATGGGAGCACATATTGTACATAGACCCCTTTTTTGGTTAGTCGGCTTGTACACTTAACAGCCCCTTCTCTTCGCTCTCTTGTGTCCTTGTGTGGATAGGGAGCTTTAAATTAATTTATAATCTAGTGTAGTCCTAATGCTTAATGATGGTACTGCATTTCAAATTTTAAGTGAAAATTTTGTACTAATGAAAACATTAATTTCTGTGAGCTGCAGGAACAAGTTAAGGCTGTGCAAGATCTCGAGACGCGTCTGCACGCAGCAGAGGTGGCTGAGGAACAACAGCTGCAGCTGAAGCAGCAGTTGCAGGATGAGCTTGACGCGCTCGGGTGAGGCCTTAGAGCAGAAGTTCTCGGCTGTTTTCTACGCCTGAACTCGTCAGAGAATTCACTGCATCCTGACATCCCTGACAAATTCATGAACATTTAAGGAGGAGAAAGGAGGAAAATGTAAATGACCTTGCATACTCCAAAGAATTATTCTTGTATCGTGTTTTCATCCCTCCAGAGGAGATTGTGTAAGACATTTGATCAACAGAAAACATTTTACGTAGTTATCGGAATGTTTTTGTAACTTTTTACACTCCCAGAGATGCAAGCATCCTTGTTACGAAATCCAGCCCTAGAATGTTCTTAAATTGCACTTTGGTAGGAAGATTCTGGTTCTCAAGTTCCTTCGGAAGTTTTTTTACGATAAAAATTCTTGGACCAAACAGCTTTATATCAAAACAAATCGTTCTGCCGAGCGACACTGCTGTGATGAATTTAGTGTTGTATGTGGACGATAAAATCTCTTGCAATGGTAAGAAGAGTAGACTTCTGAGTTGACCTGATCTTGACTTCACGCTACCGTGTTGTATGACTTCTTCTTACTTTCTTGGTTAGTAAAAAACTGGAGACGAGAGAGACTGCAGCAGAAACAAGTGCTGTTGCGGTGCAACGCCTGCGTCAAGAGATGGCGTATAAGGACGAAGCTCTGCAGCTGCTGCAGCTCGAATACGGAGATCTGCAGCTGCAGCAACAGAGGCGCCAAGCGGCACTTTCTCAGAAGTACGACGCTGCTGAACTCAAGGTGACCCAACGTGCAGTCTCAGAGTTACTCAGAGGCAAGAGGCTCAGTTAATCTCAGTTAAACTTAGTGTGTAAAATAAACAATTTTTATGCGTCCATTATGGTAAAGTAGTACAGTACAGCATTGTTGTACTCATCGAAATTGCTACGACAATTCCACTAAATGCTTGGAGTTCCCAGAAAGTAGGTCTTGAAGAGAGACCTTTAACCATTTTTAAGTAGTGTTCTCGGATGTTGGCCAATAAAAACATTCAACTGATGAAGTCTAATTTCTGCATGTCGTGTTACTTCATTTTTGCTTTCATGTGGTGGCCAAAGGTTCAGCAATGGCTGGTGCTTCATCGTAAACCAAAGATACTCCTGCCCTACACGTGGTTTTGGTGTGCCTGTGTTATGGGTTGAATGTAATCCCTCAGAAAATTAGTGGACGGTATTATAGCTACCAGTGTGTAGTTTTCACGCACTTTTATAGTATTGTTTCATTCATGATAACTCTGTAGAGACAATTATGAAATGGCGTTACAGAGGCATCAAGGTTTTTGTCTTTAATTTGTTTTACAAAATTAGTACAGAATATTGATTAAAAAATTTGAGAAATAGATTTATTGCACTAAGTGTAACTGTAGTTTTCCTTATGAAATTCTTATTTACAATTTTCCCAACGTAAGTCTATAAAGCGAGACGGACAGAGGACGGACAGACAGACAGAAATGTCCCTTATTTCAGTATATAAATCGTATGAATGCTCACAAAAATGGGCTGAATCTTTCTGTGAAATATCGTTGAAGCAAGACAGGAACATTTGGAAAACAAGCCACATTGCGTGGTGAAACAGAGGGGGTCAGTGCTGACAGAGTTCAAGTGTGGACTGCTCCTCGGAGGTGCAGTACTGTCCAGTATTGCTTGCTCTAGCTACGCCCATAATAACACGAATATTACGAGATCATCTGCACACGCATTCCTGTGAATCTGACATCTGATCTTCCTAAACGCTTAGGGCCATAACAATGTATTGTAATTTCTGACCAGTAGTCAAGCAGCAGAGTGACCGTGCTGTGCGAACAGTGTGATTATCGTTTGCACCTTACGTACATAGCTCAAGGGAGTAGTCGCTCGAGTAACGAATTTCCTTAGCATACTAAAGGTGAGAAATTTCGAATTCGTTGTCCTGCTAACTCGATGTAGGACTTGTATAGTTAAATCATGGATAATAAGTGCGTATAAAATGTTCATATGCCTCTCAATCTCTTGAGTGAACAAGTTTATTAGGTGCTATTTTTGTCTCGCATAGCATTTGACATTAAGGGGGAAGCAGGACAGCCAACGGTCCTCCTTGGTATATTTTTTTTCTTACGAAACAGTCATTTGTTGTCCCGACCTTGACGGTAGCTACCAGGATGTCAGGCATCCTCGAAATTTTGATTGCCAACGGTAATAAAATTATTTGCACCTAAGAGGTGCTCCATGAATCTACAGGTTTGCTAATAGAAGAATACGTCGCCAGCGCTGCTACGCGGGTCATTTCGAGCCTGCCTCGAAACACAGAGAGAAAGAGAGGCAGCTGCGAGCGTTAGGAGGCTGGCATTGGGTGTCGCGCTGTTATTAATCTAATACGGTGCATATTGCTAAACTGTGAAACACAGCGATTATTCTCGTATCTTCTCATGTATCTGTACTTAATTGGCTTCAAAAAACGGAAGAGATTAAAATATGTATTTCTGAAAAATCAGACATTTTAGTTGTTACACAGATACAGTTATTTCAATTTTTGTGACTTATACTAGGATAAATTTTGATCTTTGAAATTGCTCCCTATAGTAGGCAAATCAAAGTTTACAATGAAACGAGGAAATAAGCGCCTCTTTTCTAGTCTTGCTTGGTTCAGAATTGGCCAGCCACGCTCGTTGATGTTCCCAAGAAGACTGGTGAGTACAGCATGCATTTGGTCGCAGGTGTCCAACGCGGAGGAGCAGGTGCTGCAGCTGCAGCGTGAGAAAGATGAAGTGACGGCTGAGGTGGCCCGTCTCAATGATGAGCTCGTGGAGGCCGCTGCTAAAGTTGACAAGTTGCAGGTCGAGAGGGACAGCTACGAGGCCTCCATGAAAAACTTTACGTAAGCGTCCTCTCTTGAGATCAGTTTACTGATACAGAGCATCAATGATGAGACAAGTGTTGCTTCAGTTCTAAAACGCATCACGGTAGTACGGAGAATGTATTGATCCTGTAACTCGCTAAAAAATTTTGGGTGTAAAAATATAGTTTTCTTTTGCAAAAAAATCCAGTTGGAGGGAAACGTGACTATGTATCAATGTACTAATGTATACTACTCTCGAGCTCAAATGATTTCAGAAGAGCAAAATACCGAAACCGTCCCTTTGAGCTGAACCCTAGCCGATCTCTGTTGACCTACGTTTATTCTTATACACATGACTTGAGAATATAGCTCATAACAAGAGGTCAAAGTAGTGTGGTAATGTGGTATTGGATATATTCAACCTTAGCAAAGTTTGTTTTAAGTTACTTATGAACTGATCCGTGGTTTACTCTATTTCAATTAAACACTAAAAACCGGATTTCTCCTTGCTCGTACGGCATATTAAGAGGAAAATATTTTCCACTATTAAAGCATGCCCCATCACCAATTATTTGAAGTAAGCATGTCATTATAACATCGTTACATCAACGCCGCTCACGTTTCGCATTCGTAAGTGCCGCAGGCTTTGCGTAAGTTTCCTGACTCGTTTGTATCTCTCAGGGACGAGCTGAACAGCGCCTCAGAGACCTCGAAGATGATCGTGAAGCACAACGAGGATTTGCTGAAGGAGCGCAACGAGAAAACTGCCGCCATCCGCACCCTCGAGAAAGAGGTCTGGGCTCGGTGGTGCTTGTTGCATGTGTGTCCTGGGTATTTTACGCCAAAGAAAATTTAGTCCAGTTTCGTGGCTCATTTTTGTCTCGCGATATTCCGGTTTGTTTTGAAGAATTTGTAGCTTCCGATTAAAAAATAGAAGAAAATAAAGAAAATTACACACTTTCTTTCATCTCTATCGTAGTAACCTAGTACTCTTGTTTAAGATAAAGATGCACGGTAGAGAAAGTTATGTTCATTCACCGGTCTTCTGATCCACCTATTCTATGTCTCAATGTCACATGTCGCTTATGTTAAGTCTCTCTTTAGAAATGATCAATTTTCGGTCTTGGTAGTATTTCACCCTTGGTTCTTAGAACCAGTTCATGAACTTGGATATTAGTTTCTAGGTGCACGTTAAAGTTAACTTTCAAGAACACTACGCTAGTTCGGGATTTACTTAGGTCAATGCACACTTGAGATACTATCAAAAATAACTTCAGTTATAGAAATCTAGAAAAAAACGTAATACGGCTACTAGAAAAGACAATTTTGGAGAATCACGAGAACTTCTTTCGTATATTATCTATTTAGAAACACATGGAAAGGATCTGTATTTAGCCGAACAGCTACAATGCAGTCGATCTAAAGTCTGTTTTGTGAAGTCTTCACATAAAAAACCCTCGCTTAGGAGCTGTCCGCCACAGAAACTGCTCTGGCACTCAATGTGAGCATGACAATTTTTCCGTAGCTTGTGCGATGGAAACTGTGATGCCTCTGGTCCCTTGGAAGCTTTACTGGACGCAATGAAACCCCCTAATGCATTGCGATAATATACAAAGGGGTACAGATCCTGACACAACTAGTTCAAAAATGAACCAAATGAAACATTCCTCCATCCGCCTCATTGTGAAAGCAAGTTGGTCGTTACGCTTACTTGAATGCTAAAATAAATCTCGAGAAATTTTATAATGGTCTTCATAGAAGATATTGCGAAATTGAAACTCGTGTCTGGAAATTAAGGAACAAATTTCATCGATCATAATCTTGTTACGGATGTTAGAGTTCAATATTGTTGGTTTTTCCTGAGAGTTTCCACGAAATATTCCTTGTATTTTTTAGACGTAACTGTCATTCAAAGCCTGTAGGTGTAATGTTTTCTCCAAGAACATATCCTCAGTGTAATATCTTAACTACTTCTGATCTGGTCTGATAGTTAAATGTAGTTGCTAAGTTCAATAAAGTGCAATATGTAATGAAACTCCTGAGTTATTCTTGTTTAACTGCAGATGTTAGTAATGAAAAATGAGCTGATGGGTGAATTACGATAACGATCTATCTGGTAAAGGTTATTTCTAAAGGAACCATGTCACTTCAATCCCTACTGACATCTTCATAAGATTAAGCTTGAGTTATGATTTAAGCGTCGCATGGTTTCACATAAATCCTTTTCAATACATGATAATTACACACTGGGAATGTGAACTTTCAATCATACTTACTCTATACGGCATAAATATTACGTATTATTTGCCCCCACCCCCCCTTAACTTTCCCTCAATTACCATTCCTATTAAGGGCTGTTATGAAAGCCATCAAATAATTACTGATAGCGTTTAACTATCACTCTTCGACTTAAACTTACCTCCGGCAGATAACAAGAGAAATTCACGGCATGCTACTAGCCTCCTACCAGTATTCACAGTTAAACTACCTCAATCCTAGCCTAATGATCGGTCGTCGAGCTCTGCAAATGCACTGATCCATTTTGAGTGTCGCCGCCTCCCTTTACGAGCTCAGGTGAAGGCGCTCAAGAAGACCCTGACGGCAGAGAAGAAAAAGAACGAGCGCCTGCAGACCAACGAGACCAAGTTGGAGAAGAGCATGGAGCTGCTGAAGGAGGAGCAGCAGCTGGCTGAGGAGACGGCTGCTGCATTACAGCATCAGCTGCTCGACGACCAAACTCAGTACAGGCTGCGTACTGAAGAAACTATCTCTGAGCTGAGCAAAGAAAAGGTGAACGCTTCCCTTGCACCTGCTCTTTAAAGACTGGGGCGTTGTTCTCGCACCGACTTGGCGAGAAATGTTCTACCTGAAAAGACATTTTTTGGGGAAGAGCATTAAGTGTCGGACAAAAATTATTTATTGATAACAATAAAAGTTGAGAAACTTAAAATTAGAGTTCTATTGTACGAATTTACGAGTTGAAATTAATCCATCGTCAGAAAACCTTGTTAACTTTAGAGGATGGTGAGTTTTAGTCAGGTAATATGATCTACTTCAAAAATATGTATCGATGTTGTAGGTGTTGACAGTGAAAACAGTGTGAGCTTTTTACTGTGATAAGGAGGTTTTTGATTCATTTTGAAAATGTGTTTGCTTGGTTGTTAAAATCCTAAATTCAAAGATTTTCAATGAGTTAGTAAAAGTTTAGACCATACATTGCTTATACCTGCACTGAAATGTTTGCGTGAGAACTTGTTCAGATAAATAATTTGAATATGAGGAGTTGGAGAACTACAACAAGGTAACTGCTCTGTAAGATTTTGCCATTAAATTTATGGAAGTATACAATATCAAATTGCTATAAATAAAAAGAGATTATTTTTTACTAGAAAGACTCCGATTGATTTGTGCCACTAGCTTTTGACGTCACCTGTTGTTTATCTTATCTATGACTTCAAACTTTTATCTGGACAAACGCCATTGAACTTTCCTTTATATATTCTGCAACTACACATTTACTTCGGAACGAAAATGTAAAATTCTCGACCTTTTTGAAACTATCGGTTTGTTGCGATTGTTGATAGGCTTCTTAAAACTACATACTATTTTATTGTACGAAAAACCAGCTAGAAATATACTTGCAATGACTAATGACAAATTGCCAAGTTTATATTCTAGACGATCATTATATGTTTACATCAGCTATAGACAGGTCTTCGGGAATTTCATATTCCTTGCCGAGTTTGCTTCATTCAATTTTCACACCTTCATCGCCATCTCTTCTTTGTTTTTCCTTCCTCTTCATTCCTGGCTTGCTGTTTCTGTGCACAGGGAATCCTGTGTGTGAACGCACTTTGTGTATAAGATCCCCGTTTTCTATAGTCCATACTAAATAGTTCCTCCTCTTTGTTCTCTCTTGATTGCGTTTCGTGTAAATAGGGAGCTTAAAACTAACTAATAATCTCATAATAACCTGATCCATAATCTGTGGAGACAGGCGGAAGTGCAAGAACAGATTCAGAAGGCGGAGGAGCGCGCTACAGAGAGCGCTCGAGCTGCTGATGCAGCCACTCGTGAACTCGAGGACGCCAAGTCTGAGTTTAACAGGAAGTTGGAGGTAAGAGAGGGACGCAACAGGGGTAAGCGAGGTTACTGCTGGTTGGAGGCATAAGAGGGGGTAGGTAAAGCTGCTCCTCTGTCACGTATGGCATTTATTTCATGTTTTGAGAGTCATATAACACATGGCTAGGACAAAGAGCTACGTCATTCACTACAGTCAATATAGGGTACTTCCGATGTACACGGAAGACTCTGAGACACGAGTGGTAAGAGTAATGTGTAGAGTTGGGTAAATATAATCGCCCATTAGCCGAGGGTAAGTACACTTGTCAATTTAGGCATTGCTATTTTTAAAGTTGTTTATATTTTAGTGGGCTTAAATTGACTTTTCAACACCCAGTATCGAATGTGACGCATAAGGCGCATGCTACAGGTCACCCATTGATACCGTTTTATATTCCAAAAATCTTTCAAATACATAAACACCAAACAACGAAAATGAGTGGTTTTCAGCGAGAAGCAAATTCTGGGTGAAGGAGTTGGAGAAGCGAAGCAAATGCTGGAGTAATCCTTGCGTTGATATGCTATAATCATTAACTCTCAAAGAACAGTAAGGACATATAAATAATGCGAAGCATCTCATCACACTGTATTTCTCCTTCAGGCTGAGTCAATGAACTGACTGTTGTCTCTACCCTGACAGGGAAATAATGCACTACTCTGAATGTAGACTGTGTTATGAGTGAATCACTCGTCAATCAACTGCAAATATGAACGTAAAGAGACAAAGTTTATTTAAATGGGCTTAGAACAATTGTAAGAACTTTAGTTTTAGAGACGTAACTCGGCGTTTACGGCTTGCATACATGGCCAAAAAACTACGTATCATGCAGTCGACGGAACGGAAACTTGTCGTCTATATTCCAATCTAAAACTACGACTAACGGTCATTTCACTATCTAGGATAACGAAAAACTGAGTTTGGTTATTAGCTTGAGCTAGAAACAAAGGTGGTCGCGGTCCTGCAGTGCATCACTAAGCTCATTCAAATCTCATAGTATTCAGTTAACCTGCGACATTCAAGTTTCATAGTATTCAGTTACCCTGCGACATTCAAGTTTCATAGTATTCAGTTCCCCTGCGACATTCAAATCTCATAGTATTCAGCTACCCTGCGACAAGGCAAGACGAGGCCTCAAGCTACTGATCTGTATCGAAGGCAGTCCCATGAGCAAGATATGTAAAGCCGCCTTCTCCTTCTAGTCCAAATTTAATGATCACATTTTTTTCAGATTCGTTTGTTCTGATATAAGAGTCGTATAAGTTCAAAATTTTCATGTTAAAGGTAAGATAAAAATCCCTCTGAAGTACTAACTGATGACAACTCAGCTCGGAGAAACTTCCATAAATAATTTTGTACAGGAGGCAATAATGTTTCTTTTGTTACTGTAACTTTGCAAGGGCCTCACAATGTAAGCAGACAAGATAAAATCTTACATATCGAATCAAAGATATAAATAATAAGACGAATTAAAATATATCTGGTACTACTTATGTCAAGTTTCTTGTCTTTTATACATTTCTGTAGCTTGTGCTTAACTTTTAATGTCTTTAATAAATACTAATAAAGTACCAGCTTCTTCTGACGAAGATATCCGCTTCAGATTTTTAACAAAGATATTTGTTTAGCAAATGTAGTAAAACTTTTTTGCAACATCTTACACAATGTAATTTCATGTGAATTTAAGAAGAATAGAAGGAACTATGAAAAAAATTAAAAAACACAATTTGCGCTCGGTGTTGCGAAAAAACTCTTTTCGAAAATAAATGTTGTTAAACTTCCACGAACCTACGTAACAGGGCTGTCAGATGGATCTCAAGGGCGAATGCACTCTGCGGGTGTGCCCAATATTTACTTGAGTGTATTTAC
The DNA here is from genome assembly GCA_014899125.1 of Orchestia grillus. Taxonomy (NCBI): domain Eukaryota; kingdom Metazoa; phylum Arthropoda; class Malacostraca; order Amphipoda; family Talitridae; genus Orchestia; species Orchestia grillus. Next base: position 9,294 of record VOMN01008344.1, read on the forward strand.
TGCTGCTGAAGTTTGGGCTGTGACCTTACGCGTACTGTTCCTAAGTACATATTTAGAAGGCTATTGTTTTCCCGTGATCGTTCGGTGAGACTTGACGTGCATCAAACTCGATGCAATGCATGAAAAGCATGTATCCCATGACTGTCGAGCACACGTCTACGTAGCTTCTCTGTACCTAACGTGGAGCGCACTGGTGCCGCAGGAGTGTTCCTCTGTCTAGCTAAAGTATTCAGTTTTTGGGAATCTGATGCGTTAACACGTTGACTCCGATTCTCCACACAGGTAAAATTACATGCCGACAAATATCTCTACTGTAAATTTAAAAATGAAGGATTTTGGGTTCACAAATTTGGTTGCTCTATTAATTTTCTTTCTAAACAGAACTAGCTTATTCGATTGATGAACACAAATTTGAAGAAAACTCGAAAATTTGTATTTACTCACGATAGTGCTTTGGTTACATTAGGTTAGGTTAGATGATCGCGTGTACCATATGCGACCCACTTCGGAGTCAACGTGTTAACCGTGTACATCAAAAGCTCAACTACCTCCACCCTACAGGAGATGTACGGCATGCTGTCAGACCGCAGGAAGCTATACGATGAGACGATGCAAAATTTGACCCAAGAAGTGCTAGACGCGGAGGCTCGAGTGACTCATTTCTCGCAGCTGCTCGTAAGTACTCTTATCTATTAGGACTTCTGAAATTATTATGCACTGAATGGAACGTACATAAAAAACCAGATAATGGAAGACCGTCGACGTGCAAGCTGAGAATTGTAAACAAGGCGAGAATCATCATTGGGTCTGTTCATTTCAATTTTACTCAGGATTTGGGCCTAAAACTTAAGGAGTGTCCCAGCGAAGTTTGTGCAAAAGCTACTAACCTTCAACGAAACGCCACTTTGTTTGAGATCGTACAGAACATATTGCAGACTGCAAACGGAGTAACTTCAACCTTTTTAATTCAATTCGGATGAAACTTTTGCTTATTGAATGCTATTATATTTTAGGGAAAAATCTCGACTGTACTCTTACGCTCAACACGGAATTGTAAAAATAATGCGCACGCTAATATAATATCTGGCGGTACTTGTCATGCGGCCTATGATAACTAGTGGGAGTGTCCAAGCTGATCAAAAACGTTTAAGGACTTGCATGCTCAATTATTCATATTTTTCTTCCCGACTTGCGAGTTAGGAGATTAACTAATGCTATTGTAATTCTTAGCTATCGGGCTGAGAGAAGTAGGATCAAGGGATGGTTATTTACGCTGCACGAAAAAGTGTATCATTTTGCAGGTGAAGTTAAGGAAATTTGAAAATTCCTGCCGTTTGTAATATCTATTCCTTTTGGCTAATTTTTTACAGTTGAAACATGTGAATCTCTATAAGTCTTTAATATTTGTGACAGTATAAGTCAATTTTATACTGTTGTTGCTGCAAGCACATTTTAATTTAATCCGTTTGGCCGGTCTTTAGTACGCAGCAACCACACAAGAAGATGAATCTGCCAAACAGATTTGATTGATACGATCGGTACGATTCTATAACCGTGATGCATTGTTTAAAGTGAATGTACCTTGAAATAAGACTATAATTCTACCCCATGGTTCGGGACGATGTTTTGACGTTTCGGAGACTACTGCAGTGAGTTAAGAGTTCTGCCTGCCAGGCGGCTCGTGCTAAAGCGCTTCAGCAAAATTGCAGCCAGATTGGATGCTCAAAACTGGACATTTAGCCCCCGTCTTTTACTCAAATGATTCTTCACTTGACGTTTACTCTCAGAGTTAAGTTACAAGAAATAATCTTGTTTGGGAATTTAAATCTAGAGACGCATTTCAAACTTCCTAAGCTCTTACCTTTAATCGAAAATGACCTCTTTAAAAAAAAATATTCACTTGCCTCCCTTACATCAGCCGTAACAATTACTTATTAGGTTCTTCCTTTGATTTTTTCAAAAGAAGGAATGCGGAGCATGGTGTGATCACTGAAGTATTATCTGAAATTTTGAAACCGCAGTAAGGCTAAAAGCACGTTTTTTGTCAACTCGCCTAACAGCAGCGAGGACAGCACACTATTACATGAAAACGCTCAGCACTCGTTAACGGAAAGGACGTTGTGCTTCTGCATGATAACAGTCACATTCAGTGAATGTCACGCAATATCACGCAGTGAATGTTCTAAATCTGTTCTATTTCGAATGTACTAAATCTGTTCTATTTCATACCCTATATTCATCATATCTTAGACTAAGTATTTTCCATCTTTCCCGTTAATTAAAAAGTGCTACAACTATATATAGGGTGTTCCATAGAGGATGCCCAATTTGATTTAAATGTTTATGATGGAACGCATAGCTGATCGAGATGTAAACCGCTTTATGATGTATTGCGAAATAGTATTTTGCAAACTTACCCAAACCATTAACAATCAAGTGAATATAGATAGTAAGCCCGTCAGAAGAAGGGCTTCAACTTCAAAACACAGAGGTTTCGTCTAACTAAAATTCTGCATTTTTCATAGCAAAACTTTTAAAGTATTTTTTTAGAACGGCAGGTAAAACTTTCGGTTGATCTCTTTCATTTACAAACCGACTGAATTTTATTCTAGTCGAAGCAAAGATACCTACAAGACGGCAAAAGGTGACTGACAATAGAATTTAGTTTCTACAAAATACACTCTACAAAATACAATCTTACCCACATGTATACTTCAATTCAGTGAAAACTCTTTGTGACTGAATGTTGAATTATGAGGCAGCAGTCATTCATATGTAAATACTTTTTATTTCATAGTCGCGAGGCCCTAAAAGATGCCTCACCGTAACTTGTTGAAATGCACGGCCCTAAAACGTGTCAAATCGAATGACGATGACAATTTTAATTGGCAGCGAACTTTAACGTTATTCTGTAATAGTTTGAAAAGTTTCGGAGAACAAGAAAATCTGCTTTGTGGCGAGAATTTCTTGTCTCACCTTTGTCAGACTACATTCTACTCTTAGCATTACCCTTCTAACTATAGGCTGCTTGCTAAGTTTGGTCCACCATGCGGTACAGTCACTGACGCCTGCACTTTACCAGGTGAACTTTAGTGAGCATCTAGAGACTCGACTGACACGGATCGGTCGTTCCAAAGAAATTGGGTAAGAATAGAGCAGAGTAGAATGTGGCAACATGAACGAGCTCAGTGACTCATTTTGGAATTTTTACTCAAATCCCATGTCAGGTAGCTTTATAATTCCTGATAGTACTCGGCACTCATCATGCTCTTCTCTAGTTGGACATCTACTCGTTTTATTTCAAATGAGAGTAGGTTTTCGAGTAATTGCATATTTTTTTCCTTTGCTACGCTTGATTTATTATTTTGCGTGTGTAATCTAATTTTTGTATGCTCCGCCTGTTAAGTATTTTTGAATTCGTAATACAAGATTTACTGAAAATCACGTCATAGTCAATATAAGTACAATTATGATGCAAGTACTGAGAGTATTACTATGTTATTACAAGTAATGAATTTTTTATCCACAGTTTCGACAAACACCTCTCAACGGTGGTGGCAATTTAACAGAACTAATGAAGAACAGGTATCTGATAATATAATTAGTCATGAATTTTGCTTGTGATTTAGGTGTACACTTTTTTCAGTTATTTACATTTGACCTCGAATTAATAGAGCGCATTTATTTTTTGAATTGACCCTTATACTATCTCACTCATCGTTGACGAAGCCTCCGCTTGCAGGATGAGAAAGAGACGACCGTGCAGCAGCTGCAGCGCCAGCTGAGCGCCATTCAGGCGGCGGCTGCCCCACAGGCGCAGGACACAACTGCCGGCAGCTACAGCGCTGCTGCGTGTCCTTCTCCTCGGTCCTCCGGGACGAGCTCCTCTCTCGTGTCTCCCCTCATTGACGTGGCAGAGGAAACTGTACGCAATGCATCTTTCAATTTCTATCGATTTGTTACAATAATGTAGGTGCATACTAGTCGTTAGTTAGTGCGTCGAATTTGTACCTCAGGAGAGCGAGACACCTAAGCTTCATTCGTGAATAAATAAGTTGTCATAGGTTGTGTGCTTAGTATCTCAGGTAAAAATCGACACTCGTCCAACTTGAGGACGCTGATTGAAGGCTGAGAAATGGTGAGTGAGAATGTTACATTAGTTCTTTCATGCACATTTTTGAGGCTTTCAAAATGATCAGCACTAGGAGAATATTTTTGAAAAATCAGATGGAAAAATTGTTACAGGAGAATTGCACTATGGAGCAAGGTGTTAATTTTGATAAGCAGTGCTCCTTCAAAATTTTCGTGTCGTTAAGAACAAAATTTTTCATTGCAGAATTTATCCAGTAATGCAAGTGGGGACCTCTCGTTTTTCATTACCTGAAAACTCATCAATTGGATGGATATTCAATTAGTTTCTAATGTTATCGTATTTACATTCAGTTTGAAAACACGACCCTAAAAGAAAAAAGTAGAAGGCCATAAAATTGTACTGGATTAGTGAGCAAAACAATAGGATAATAGTAAATTAGGCTATGTTTCTCCGCTCAGAACCAAGACCCGTCAACCACTGAGGACATTCCGGCGCCCACTGGTGCGCACCCTGTGGAGGCAGAGCAGACTGAGTCAGACCTGGTGCCGCTAGCGCAGCCTCCGGCCTCTCAAGTCAAGCCCAAAACTCCTTGTGCAGAGTCCGGTATCTTTGCGAGCCCGCCTACGAAGGTCAGTGGTTATGTTCATGTAGGTAGAGCAATGCGAACCTACGAAACAGCTTCATTTATATCCACAATGAAAACAGTTTTACGCTTCAAGGCTTCCGACGAACAACTCGACCTCGCTGCTTCCATGTTCTCGGACGAATTTCTTTACTGGTGCACAACGATATTATACGCGGATAGCCTCAAGCCTGCCTGTCGTTTACGTCCTCTTTGACGAGCCGTCAGATCTCCAAGTGGTCGAAAGCACGTGAGCAGTCAGGACTCCGACTCGCGCTCTCAGATCCACTCGTGCTCCTACTCATAATGGAAAGCTTAGCCCTTGAAAATGCTTTGGTAATGTAAAGTAGAAGTTGGTGCAGGCCAAGACCTTATAGCTTTATATCTAATGGGAAAGAAGCTTGAACTCGGATTTGTGAAGTGGCCATAGACTTGGCAAGTGCATTGCAAGGACAGTCTTAGTTTAAGAAAAATATCGAGCTTTCAGAAAACACTAAGATTTAATTTTTGAGCAGGCTTAACTGAAGAACATTTACCCTAGCTAATGAATCTCGGGACTTTTGGATTCATACTCACTCCCACCCTGAAATTCCTTGTTCCATATTGTGTCTGATCATTCGATTGGAATTGTTAAATGAAACATGCGTTAGGGTTCACATGAAACGACCTCGTAGTTTAGTTCAGGATATTTCTCACGGAAAACATTATTTACTCATACTACGGCGTAGGCGCCCTTTATTTGAAATTTATTAGTATCTTATATTTTTTCGATCAAGCACTCTTGTAGGTAATTAATGCACGGGTTTCAGACCAAAAGCGTCCAAAGAGAGGTGATGGTCAAGCCGGTATGGGATCACTTCTTGTCTCGATATCCTCACTGAGGCTCATGAGTATTGGCAAGTGTACTTGGAGGGAGTGTATGAGAGTCTGAGGACAAGGGGTTGTGGAATTTTGAAGTTGAAATTACTATAATGACTGTTTAAGTTCTAAACCGCAGTTTTAAAGAAAATTTTCAGGACAAGGAAAAGTACCGAAGTGACTTTCAATGATGGTTCCTACTAAGAGAAATATTCTTATAAATTTTCATGACGATTGATCATTATATACCAAGATATGTCAATTAATACATAATTTTTCGTTTTCTTACGTATGATGCTTTATTATAGATGTGAGAATATGATGAGGAAACTACTTTTTTACAGTTGATGAGAAGGCACAGATTGCCCAAGGCCTTGCAAATAGTGTCCCTTTAGTGGATATAGTCAGAGAAATGGGACGGGACGTAAAAACGTTAAAGTCTTATAAAAAAACCATCACCATGGATAGAAAAGACGAAGAGAAGAAATGTAAACCAGAGAAATATGAGGTTTTTTCGAAGGTAAAGAGTCATTCAGAAGCAACTAGTGTCGCATTATTTGAAGTTGCAGGGCTGGGACCTGTATCTAGAAACACCCTGTGGAAGGTCCTCAAAGAGTTTGAATACCATTTTGAGCATATCTCGCAAGGAGAAGCGCGTTATGTTTGCCAAAAATATATATAAAAAACAAACTTTAGTCATGTTCTTTTTACCGATGGTACCCGAGCTAGGTAGTCGGTTGGTCCCAATCGATAGGCCATAGCGTGATTCTTCATGCAGCCTCTCGTCCCAGTCGCTTTCGGTGCCACAGTGTGGTGGTGGGGTGATGTTTTGGGCAGGGATCATTGGTAACGAGCAGGTAGGGCCATTACGAGTGTCTGAAGATGTTAAGATCACAAGCAAAACTTATAATCGGTGTCTGGATGAACACTTGTCACCATGGTTAGATGACCTCCGACTTGCAAGCGTCAGCTGATATTTATGCATGACAATGTTACATCGCATTCAGCCACGGCTACCATTTCATTCCTGAATACTCTGGTCATCAAAGGAGGACGTCTCATGACTTGGCCTCCAGCTTCACCCGATATAAGTCGTATCGAACAACTCTGGTCCATCTTGAAACGGAACTCTTATGAGGAGGTGCCCAGTATACATCGAAGGAGACCCTGTGGGAGAAAATCAACAGTGTCACTGGGTACATAACAGCTGCTCAGATTAGTCGATTAACAGACTTCATGGACAAAAGACCATTCGATGTGCCATCAAAGCATAGAAATTATGTTGACAAATAATCTGGCCAGAACTGTGTTTGTGCACTCTTCGCTAACAGGTATTTTGTTTCTGAATTCCTTCATTCCTTCAAATATTGAATATTTTGTAAACGGGAATATTTAGTTTTATTGGCTTACAGATGACATTTTTAATACTTGCGATGAAGCGCGACACATTAGAGAATAAAGCATAGCACATTAATTGATGTAACTTGTATATACTGCATCTTTGAAAAATTGTACAACCATTACCCTTAGTAGGAATCTTCATTCCATTGATGATCTTTCCAATAATCTATCGTATACTGACGTTTTTTGAAAAATATAACTTGTAATAAAGCGTGACACGTGCTTTATATCAGGTGATTATTAATATAAGGTTATTTGCCTAAGTTCATTCGCTTTTCCGTTTTTCTATAACATTGATTTTAAGAAACTTTCACAGCGTATTTTCTCGATTGTTCTTATTATACTAAGGTATAGGTCATTATATGTTTTTGATTTTTACCCCACCTGAGGTAAATATGTATTTTCCCTTGAAAAAGGAAGTTTAAACCACAAATTCCTCACCTCCTTCACCCCGCCAGTAGTTTAAAGGTGTTGGAAGCCCAACGGTAAACGTGTTAAAATTAATCAAAGTTCTTTCCCTTCCTCTCCTTTCTTAACTCTTTCCTTTCTTTTCGCTCTCTTGAGAACATAGGTCATGAACCTATGTTCTGATGCGTTTCACGATTCCAGGCTCTTTCGGCTAAGGTGACTCCGGTGCCGACCTACTCGAACTGGCGGCGCGGCATCCTCAAGGACCACAACACGAGCAGCAGCGCTGGCAAGCGGGTCGCGTTCAACTCCCCAGCCAGCGTCTACCAGCTGGACTCGGACAGCTCTGACGTCGCGGAGGTGAGCGGCGCTATCCATAGAAAATCTTCCGGAGAGTGCGTCACGATGCACGTGTGATCCACATGAAAAATCCGTATGCACAATTTTTTCGCCGGAACTTATAAAGCGAGTTACACATTCTGTTTTGGTTACAGTCACGAAAGGTCATTTTCCTACTTTGGGTTACGCTATAGACATCAAGTACTGACGCAGTGAGGAAAGGTAGACACTTTTAAACAGTTGAATGTCTTCTAAGTGAAGAGACTTCATCACATCATTTTTTCATTATTATGATGGCTAATGCGAGTGAAAGTGCAGTTAGTATGTACGTGAAAAATGGGATAATTTTGAAACTTAGAATTTTTATCTTTAGTAAGGGGGTTCTTCCTAAGTGAGTATTTAGGTCGAGATTTTATATTAGTCCTGTCATTATGGAAGGATTATGTGATTCCTATGGGGCCAGAGAAATTCCTGATTTCATAATTATTGGATTATTGTTTTCTGTTCTTAGATACATTGCAAAGGAAATCGTTTACAAAGCGTAGAATGAAAAAATTAAACACTAACTCGAAAGTTACTAAAATATTAATGTACAACAAAGAAATTAAATAGGGCTCGCGATTTATAATTCCTTACTTTAACCTCGAAAATAATGTGCTGAGCAAGTTAATGTGGTCATCATTTTCATTACAGCCAAGCACAGCTTTAACTCGTTGAAGAAATGTCGATGGGAAGCAGCAGCACATCTCGTTAACGTAACATATTTTTTGTTATACTTTCGATTTGACAGACAACGAGCTGTGCTTGCATTATACACGATTTCCTTCGTTTTCTAAAATAAATTTTCCTGGAAGTATGAACAGCAATAAATTTTGAAGCTGTGGCAAAGAATTAACTGCCCGTGAGCTGTGGGGGCTAGCATCCCCTGTGAAACATTGTTAGGCTACCTCAGCTTTAGCCGGCCCTTCCCGACTTCTATCTTTCATGCCCACTTCACTTCTTTCTATTTTTATGCCTTATTTACTGATGATTCTTCATCTTTTCTTTCTCTTCCTTCTTAACTTGCTGTTTCTATGCGCAGGGAATCTTGTGTGGGGGATCACACCTGGTGTATATATTTCTCGTTCTCCTTAACCCATATTTAATGGTCTCTTCTCTTTCGATGCCAGGTAGTCTGACTTACTTAAGCCCTGCGATCCTTCATTCTACTATTACTAATACTACCACTAACTGCCTGTGAGCTTTGTAAGCGTGACGAAACATCTGCAAGCGGCGCCATCGAAATAAACGTGCCTACCAAAAACAGGATACGGCAACCAGGGAAACTTGAAAAAGCGCTCTCAAATTGTAAAGCCGATAGAACTGGGATATTGGTCGTCGAATTATCGATGGTCAGATGTGGTGGAATACAGAGGGTATGCTAATAAATAATACTATACCTTACGGTTATTTCTGATGTTTGAAGTTCGTGACTTCACGGTAGCGAAATATAGTTTGCAATGCATATCATTTTACATAATTTTTTGGGGAGTGTTGGGAAAAATATTTACAAGGTAGAATTTGCAGTACGAAGAACTTCTAATTTTTGGTTGCCCTCGTTGGATCTGATTCTCGTTATCCTGATTCTCACTACGAAGAATTAAAGTTACGTCTTAGTCGTAACTCGATAGTTATGATTAAAGGTACGCTATGACGAACAAGTTATCGACTCGACGTGTTAGTGTTCCAGCCTTCTTGTCAGCTAAGTGATTTGCCTGTTTGTTAAGCAATTAACTCCCGAGCTTCTGTGTAATGAAAAGAACTCAGACCTGGTAGCGTTCAGAAAACTCCCCTTGCGTACGAAAATCCACGCCCATCATGAATGAGTCGGAATGCCATACTTTTGGTCCTCTATTTCATTCAAAGCCATGCTACCGATATTGGGAGTGGTGCTAGATTGTTGCCACAACTATAATTCATGTCTAAGCTATCACGCTAGTGACGTTTTATCACAGTCTAAGGGCGTTGTGCAGTCTTGCTAAAATGTCATTTATGCCTTACTACGTGGATCAAAAATTGCAGAATCTCTTAAATTTTAAGCGATTAAGACACATGAGTATTTTCGCATATTGCGGTATAGCGCTTTCCGATGTGCCATAAAGTTTCGAATTAATGACAGGAGTTTCATTCCTCAATGTATTTAATGTTGCATGAGGGAAGTAGTGAAGCTAATGCATAGGTTAATCCATTGAAATCCATTAAAATTAAAAATAATTCGCAAAGTATTACTTCTAATTTTAATGGATTTTTTAATCAACGACGAATTTTTTCTCCACAATAACGCAAAATGACGCACATTTTTTGTGAAATCCTTCAGTGACCAGAAATTTTAATATTCAAAAGGAGATTATTTCACAGCAAAGCTCCTGAGATTGACAACTTTTTGCTCTATTTCGGATTAACGGTAGTTCAAGCAGCTGTGTATGAAATTCTGCTATTACATTTCAGTTAAACAATACAGCTGCGATACTAAAGGCTTCTGCAATTTTACTTCATGGAGCTGCACTGATCAATCTCGATAATCAAGTTATCTTTTAATTTCTTCAGTAATAGCACTGAATTGTAGATTCTCAGTATTCAAGGCTTTTTGTTTCATTACGTGCAATTACAGCGTGATTCCCAGTTTTGTGTTGACATTGTACTGTACATTCGTGCTTGATGCGAAAGGTGGACTCGTGGGTGCAGCTGTCAGATTCCTATACTGTGCGGATGTGTGCAGTAGATATAATTCGAAACTAAAATTTTTCGAACTACTTTGAGGAATTACGGAAAAGTATATTTAAATTTCTATTTGTTTTCATACATATATACTCATTACCTACGTATATCGTATTAAGTAATGACTGTTGTTATTCATACGTTTAAATTTTTGCAGTAAATTTTGACGATATATTCTGGTACTCAAAAACCCCATTAAGATTATCATAAAGTTCAAAACAACAATGCCAACTCTTTACCACTGTAAGTGCAAAGCGTAAAAACCTTTTTAAAAACTCTTCAGGTTTTTAACGAACATTCGACTGAAGTAAGGCGACCCTCACGTAAACCATTGCATTATTTTAAAATATAATATGTTTAATTATATTGAATTTTGTTTCCATAAAAGACATGTCTCCCTTTTTCATACTTACTTAATGTTTACTTGTGCAGTTAACGAGCGATTTGGAGGCACGGTTTGAGGCTCTGGCGCGCGCCCGCAGCCACGCCGGAGGGAGGACCCTCATCGACTTCAGGAGCGCCAACATTCCTCGCGCCAATGTAGCGCCTTTGCAGCTGCCGCCCAGGAATGTGCGTTCAACCAAAAAGGTAATCATACATTCGACTTATCAGTGTTTCTTGTCACGCCATGAATCCGTTTATTTAAGGTCAATTCCAACATAGTTCTTTTGAGTAGATGACTAGATAATGCCAAGATATCGAACTCATAAAATACTCAATTTTGTTACTTGATGCTATGAATTTTTCTCGCTCTTCCTCGTCATTGTATTGTACGAGGAGCGTGGTGTGACGCCCAATCAAAATTAAACGCAGAAGGATTTACGAAATTAACGAGTACAATTCGAACTACAAATTGTACTGCGACCAAACTACAAGAGTTCAACTGGTAAGTATTGCATCACCCTCCCTCCAGCCTTAATTTGGCACCTAGCGATTACCATTTTCTCACGCACATGAAGAAGTGGTTTGGCTAGAAGCGCGTTCGCGATGACGAAGAGTTGAAAACCAGTGCTGTAGTTTGGCTTCCGGGAATGCGGCCGAATTCTACGATTGCAGAATTGCAACACTCATCAAACGCTACCACAATTGTCTCTGTGTGACTGGAAACTATGCAGAAAAATAAACTAGGGTGTGTCCTTTCAAAAGTATTATGAAACTGTTCCTTAACTTTATTCACATTTTTTGAAAATAAACGGAAGTTACTTTATGAATAGCCCTAAAATTTTACGCATTGTCTTTAGAGCCGAAAAAATGCAACATTAGCTGGATTTTCATTATAACTTTTAATGGAAGAAGGCAGAGTCAAACCTCGCCTTTCGATGGGGAATATAACTATGAGGTCTAGTTGAGAACATTCATACCCTACCTTGACGTGATGATACGATCATTATTGCAATTTAGGCAATATGACAGATAAAACACATTATGCGAGGTGAATACGCAAGTAACGGCTTCAGTGATTCTTCGACTATCATTTAACGTCAACGAAATACAAAAATGTTATTCATGGGATAATAAAGAGAACCTTTCACCATGAAATAAGCGGCAAAAATTAGGACTGATCCTCCTTCTAAAGTGGGAGTACATTAATTTCGGATATTTCTGTTTAACATTGCAGCATAACTTAAAATTCATGATATCTTTTTGAGTGGTAATTCTCACGAGACCAAACTGGCAACGGCACTAGAGCTAAGCTAGCTTCCCTCAGGGGGTATGGATAGGCCATAGGCAATAGGGTTAGGTCAGTTAGGATTGTCGATTCTACGTTATGGAGACTAGCATCCCGAGGAGCTCTAGCTAGGTCTTCGGGACTTCCACCTTTCGGGCCTTCTTATTTTCTTTCCATTTTCATGCTTTCTTCACTGATGATTCTTTATCTGTTCTTCCTCTTTATTGAACTTTATTAATTTCGAAAACTGTTGATATAAAGTACATCGTTGGTTTTCAATGTCTCATTTATGACGCGTGAATGATGTGAGGTTTGAAAATAGGATTTTCAGAATTCCGTGAAAATTCATTTGCTCAGCAAGGAATTGAACCCGTCCTACCCAGTTGTGAGTGGAACACGATACCAGTGCGCCACAGAGCCCTGAAAACAACGAAACTAGGAATGGTAGCAATGATGTAAATTTTATTTTGTCGACGTTCAGATACTATCATGACAGTAAACTCCACTCGTTGCGAGGCATAGACTGACAGCGTAACAAGCGCAAGTCTCTCCTTGAAAATTGGTTCCACTTTCCCGTGGAATCGCCCTAATTTAATTTTTTTCACATTACTACAATGTTCCTCTTGCAAAGGGCCAAATTTCAAAGAAATGATGCTTGTGTATAGTTTTTCAGGAAAATATACACTACACCAAACAAGTTTGACCGAAGGATATACGTTTCATTGTTTAAATAATTACTGTACAACAAGTACTAGAAGTAGTAGTACTAGAAAAAATATAGATAGCTGCGGTTTAGTAACTCTGTAGTATCTCGCACGGAAAAGCGAAAAGACCATTTAGTATGGATTACGGAGAAGAGGAATCTCTGCAGATGGTGTCCCACACAAAATCCCGATCGCATAACAACAGCGAGCTAAGAAAGAAAAAGAAGAAAAAATAAATAATAATCAGCGAAGAAGGTATGAAAATGTAAAGAAGTGGGCACGAAAGACAGAAGTCCCGAAGGCCTTGCTATAGCTGAGGTAACCTAAATGGAATGCATGATACCGTAGACATGACTTCTCTGGTAAAGAAAAAACTCATCTTCTTCGATATTTCTAATCCACTTCTGCTTGTCTCACAGCGGCGAATAACCATATCAATGATAACTACCACGGTCCAATAATTTCTAGTCTTCTACGAACAGCTGCGCTGTTTCCTTACATATAACTTCTTTAGTAATTAGGGTTATCTTGCATGACGTCAAAATCTTCTGCAGAGCAGCCATTATGGAGAAACATTCAAATTGATCGATTTTTGTTCCTGTGTGCGCAGGCCCGGATGGATGTGACGCGCACGTACCAGAGCCCCAAGAAGGTCACCGAAGTTTCTGAAGGGAGCGTGCGAGTCTCCAGCACCCCTCCCTCATTCTCGTTTGTGCCCTCTCGCATCCGTACTCCGATCGCGCTTCAGACGCGCCGTGATAATATAGCAGACATCAACAACAGCTCTTTTGAAGAGGCAGTTGCCACTTCCGCCGAGGTAAAATAAGGAGAAAGGCTTTCTTTCCTGTATTTCTACACAGCAGGGAGAAATTTGCTCTGCTGGTGTTCACATCCCTTTGAATCTTGCTTCCAACCAATGATGGACTAGATGGTTATTTTCTTCACTTCTGTGTGCTGGAAAACGCAACGTTATAATTTCGAAAGGTCCTTTTCATGAAACCCTTTATTCTATACAAGGATGAAAAATGAAGTATACTTTGGTATTATGAATGTGTGAGTACACGCTGTATTCGGATAGACAGCCGAGTCTGCAAACATAAATCTTTAACTCGTTAAATAGACTAAAAATGTAGGACTATACGAAAAAATATTCTTTATTTCAAGGTACTTGTATTGGTTTTGTTAACAGGGAACAAAAGAAATAGTTTGTGGACGCTTCATCATTGAAGAAACTATTATGATCTTTACATTTTTATGCACCTCTTACCTAGCGTTCAAACGTTTCTAAGAGAAAAACTCACTTATTTAGAATGCAACAGTCCTTAACAAGGATTTTCCATGTATCTATACATATTTGGAAGGATATCCAGAGTAACTCGCAACACGAATTTAATATTTTTCATTAACTGCTACGTAAACCTTAAGACCTATCATCTCGTTTTAATTCCTCGTCAATAATCCTGGAGGTGAGAAAGAGTAAATTGTCAATCAAAATTAATTTATTAGGACACCAGAGTAGGCAAGGAGGCTTCGCTCGAGTAGACGTCGTCAGCAGGGTACACAAGCGCCAGGCAGCTCTCCAAGCCCACGAGTTCTTTCGTGAGGGCAACGTCGTGGGCAACCTGAAATGAAGGACGCTAATTAACGTCAAGAAATGGATATAATAAATGTTCACTGAGAGTTCCGGGCCTCGCCCCTAATTAAGAATAATTTTTAGAATCAAAATGCGGCACCTCAATTATTTACTAGTGCGTGCACAACCATACCAATTTTAACCACATACCTAGGCGTCTGGCAGGGCCCTTATTCTTTACCCTTTTACATGAAACTACAAAAAATAGTGAAGGTATAGGTACTCTTGGCATCGTCGACTCGCGAATGAGACGAGCTAGAAATCAGACTTGATACCCCAGTAGACTCACACCTCGGCTCAATACGCAATGCTGGGGGCAACATCGTGATCTTATTAGAACTATGATGGCAAACTGGAGGTCTAACTCACCATTTCATACAGTTGTGTAATGTGCTCTTGAAGAGGTGATCCAGCAGTTACTTTGTTGGCATAATAATCTGAGGAAGAAAAAAAGAACGATTGACAAAATGTAGACAAAACAATGTACATGAATCACATGCCGCCCTGCCACTATGATAAAGCAAACTTACAATGATCACTCCAAAATGAAGGATGTTCTGACCTCTATGCAAAAGCTATACAAGAGCATGAAATTTTAAACATTATATCTAAACATATTTTACTGAGCACATAACTCTTGGCAAAAATTTGGTACTTAGTTAGACTTTGCCACTGCACTTGGTAAATAAAAATATAGCAACATCTCGCTAACAAATATTATTCAGGTGTAAAAATTAACCCTATGAAAAATAATCTTCAATAATGCTGCAGTACCTCATCTTTACCAAAACGCAATCGAACTATGTTGACACTTTTCGTTCGTGGGCACACGCTGAACAATTAGGATTAGATCCCGAGTGACAAACACACGGCACAGCTAATTCAACGCATTCCGCTGGTCGAAGGTCAAAGATTCCAATATATTACCGATTTTTCTATAAGAGCAGTTAAAGGACAGTCAGATGACTTAAACATGAATCACCAATCACAACTGACCGAGTAGGAGGCAGACGACCTGGTGCAATACAGCCTTGAAGCTCGGGTTGCTGTAGTTTTTCGTCAGGAAGCGAATGAGTGGCCGCAGCTCAGGCTCACTACGACCCGCCACTGCGCTGTGGATGCCACCACGACTGCCCAAAAAACATTGCGTTTGAATGTTGCCTCATTTAACTGACACTACTGCATATCTTTTACCTACTCTTACCAATATGGACATGAGCGAAAATGGCTAACGTTGCAGCTTATACCAATATCTATGGATATTTGTCATTAAAGACAAATTAACGAGTAAGTGCTTCAATATTTAACACATTCTGTGTCAACGGGAACTATTATTGCCACCTTACTTTATTCCTATAGTACAAGAATAAAACACTGGATCTCATTGAGGGACGTCGGCCACTCTGGTTACGTCTAAGGAAAGCTCTCACAGCGACCATCATTAGTTTAGCTAAGCCCGCTTCCTCGCCGGTTCTTCGCGGCGGGAAGTTGAGTACATGTTACTGCACAATCGTCATCCCCTGAAAGGGCTGGTAGTTACTGTAAGAGTGACCACCTCAATTATTACCTTCTGAATCATTATGCACAGAAAGTGATGACGCTGTCTATAGTTACTACCTCAATGACAAGGTAATAATTTAAACATACCTCACCTCAAATCCTCATTTAAACTTAAAAACTGCTACACAAACACAAAGAACACGTAAAAACAATATTAAAGTATGTTACATGAAGGTTTAGAGGCTCTTTAGAACTGCAACTCTAAATAGCCCTCAAAGGAACGAATTATAACTTACGGTACGTTAAAAGCTCATTACCACAGTATACTCGTAAATGTAAGTTAACTGTACAGAAAAAAAATGCGTACTTCCCACTTTCTGCACGCTCTAAAGAGTAGCAGTATGGAACAGCAACTCAGCACCACAAATTTAAAGAGTAATACTAACTTTTTGCCAGTTAGGATAGCAGCGAGGATAGAAAGCGCACTCACCGCACCAGTTCAGCGAGGTAGGCAACAGTGGCAGGGATACCGCTGTTGCGCAATATCACGTCCAGCACTTTACTGTGTTGAGAGCGGAGCAGCAGACGATCTGGCGGCGGCAACGAGACAGGCTGGTAGTCTCTGATCACCTGCAAAAAATTCGGAAGCACATTACACAAATCCTCCACGACGTTACATCTAATCGAACACATTAAATTCAATACGTGAACTGTTCTATTCTTGAGCTATAGATTTTCGGTTGTTAATCCAAACAGGAAAACAAAATTTTCATTCACATTAGGACCACAGATATTGTATTTTTAGGAATATCGATGAGGACTTTCAAGCAAAGCTAAAATAGGTCTCCGAAATTACCGCCGCTGAAGTACATCCCATTAACTATAGCTTATCGCAAACTGCGCGAAAGCAGTACATCACAATAGTGAACAAGGTATAGAAAAAATACAGCTGTGAAAATATGTAAACAGGCCCGACAAAAAAGAGAATCGCGAAAATTGAAGAAAAGCTAGTAAGCTAATTTATAAGGGTACTAATAGATTATCGTTTAAAAGCTCCCTATCCCAAGGGAGAGCAAGAAGGGACCACTAAATATGGACTATAGAGAACGGTTAATCTATACACTTGGTGCGTTTCTATTCAGAATCCCCTGTACATAGAAACAGCAAATTTATAATGAGGAGGAAAAAAGAGAAAGAAATAAAGAAGAAGGTGTGAAAATTGAAAGCAGCTAAGTGCGCACGAAAGATAGAAGTCCCGAAGACCTATTCGTAGCTGAGGTAACCAGGGTTGGAAACAACCTAGTGGGCAGAAGTTTTTAAATTTTTCAAAAGAGAGGGTTCTACTTTTTGGGTTGGATTTGTTGGATAATAGTTTCCGATGGCGAGTTCTACGTTTTTTCGATGTTTTGCCTGTGAGAGGCAATGGATGGGTCATAGCCTCATAGGCTACAATGATAGGTTAACCCATTCTGTCACGGGGAGTCGTACCCTAAGGGGATCTCACACTGTGGTCTTGAGAGACCCATTGACCCCATAGACTACATTAGCCATAGCTGGGCTCTTAGCATACTTTTGCTGAGTTTATTTTCGCGCCCACATGGCTGCTTTCGTGCTTCCATTCTGGTGACGAAAGTTTTTTTGATGCTATTTTTTTCTTCTCTATTTCACTGTACCCATGCATGGATTTATCATTTCAATTGAGATACCGTACGTTTTGTTTTTGATCATTTATATGAAATATGAATCTTTGGTAATGCTGTTGGTAGGTAAAGAGGCTCAAAGTGGCATGGCCACTCTGATGAACTTCAGATTTAAAGACAGTATTTCATACTCTGACCACAGGTTCTCCAAAATTACATTCACTTCAGTAACAATCATACCCTAAATATAGTGAAACTAATTAGCTTCAAGCAGGCTAATTAACATGCTGATGCTCCCCAGAGCACCAGTCAGGAGCTTTCTGGTGGCTTTTACAAGTAATTATTTGACCTTTTCTTATGTCCAGATAGCTCAGGCTCCGCGTGGTGCATCTTTTCCATGTACTTAAGCCTGGTCCAGTATCAGAAAAGGGAAGTGCAGAGAAGACAAAAAAAATCAAAATTTACAGGCCCCGGAGATCACAAAAAAAAATTAAAAATGGAGGTCATTTGGCCTTGGTATCAATAGCAAATCATTTTTCCCATATCAAGTCGAGAGGTAAAGATATTTCAAAATTTATCTTTATGCTCCCAGTAATGATAAAAATTGAACATATCACGTGTGAAATGTCATGCGTTGGCATTAAGCCATCAATTCTCCACGGCACGATTTAATGGTGCCTTTCATCTACGAGTTCCGCTGTTAGGCATAACCAGCAGCATTGCTTCCAAAAAGACCCATGTTACTGTTAAGCCTTGAGTTTTAAGTATACTTTTACTACTTACACAGTGATCCTCAATTTACATAGCTTTTATTAACTTGAAAAAACAATATACCACTGCTTTTTCTTTTTAAGTGGCTTTCTTGGTTTTCATTAGGGTAGATTTTTTTGGGTACATTTCTTTGCCAACCCTGGAGGTAACCTATCAGTGCCCCTCTTGGGACGGTAGTCCCCATAGCATAAGATGAACAAACTTATCATAACCTATCGCCAATTCCTATGCCCCCTGAAGGAGCTAACTTGGAAGTTCCCTACAAAACTGTTGTACAAGCATAAAAAATCTGAAGGATTCAATAAAAATTACATCATATACAGCGTAAAAATAACTACCTAATTAATTAGTAGCATTCCATACTGTCAATGAAATTAACCGTCAGAATTTTAGATTTTCAAAGTTTTATAACTGAACCAGTCATTTGAACCCTGCTGGTGAGTCATAAGGAATTAGGTTCAAACTATCATCGTACGGCAAGAAAGCCATGAAAATACGATCGTCCACAAACATATTTCCTATTGCTTTCTTTTCTGCGTTTCAAAAGTAAATATTTTCATGTATTATTATCTGTTAAATAATGTCATTCAATTATTGAGAGCTTATATCCTATTCACAGTGGACGCATGTATCTCTCCAAAGTTTTGAATGCTTATTCCCTTGAAAACGCGCTCTGCTTAATTTAAAAGTGTGAAACCTCAGGAAATATATGCTATAACCCAGTTAAAGTTTCCTCATTAAGTTCTTAACACAACGGAGCCTGGGCGTTCCTTATTTTCAAACATCAAACATATTTCCACAAATTTAACAACTTATTTGTGTGAGTGTTGTTCGTAAACGAGGGGAGCATTCCTATGCAGATGATCCTCGCCGCTATGGATACCGCATATGAACGGATATCGGATGCAATCGACAAAACCTGCTAGTCTGCATACATATTCCATTGACAAGAATGTCCGGGGCGACAGTGCAGAATTGTCACAGGCAAAATATTCACACCAACAGATAACCTCTCCCTCCAATTAGTCCATTAACAAAATGTTCAACAATACCTACATACGTACTCATGTGTTCCCACACAGGATTCCCTGCGCACCGAAACAGTAAATTAAGAAGAAAGAGGAAGAAAGGATAAAGAAGAGATGGGGAAGAAAGTATTTAAAATTGGCAGAAGCAAAGTGGGGACGAAGCATAGAAGCCCCGAAGGCCTATCTATAGGTGAATTAACCTAACAGTGCCGCCCTCCCCCCTCCCCTGGGGATGCCAGTTCCCATAGTTACGATAGACAAAACTAAATAATCTAACCTCATTGCCTAATCAATGCCCCCTGATGGGTATAACTACAACAAACCTTGACAGCAGATGCGCTGGGTTCTGAAGTTGTTTGTTCAGAAGACACGAGGGGCTTCTTGAACGGCTTCTTTTGCAAAGATATCACGCCTTTGCCCTCAGAGATCATACCGATAACTAGTCCTTCATCTCCAGGCTGTAAAAAAAATTGAAAAAAATCATTTCACAAGACAATATAAAAATGAATAAATCTTGTTGCTGAACTGTTTTGATTCCTAATTCATTTTTCAAAAACAAACAAGTTATAATTTAGTCCAAAAAATTCAATAAATTACAATAGAGTTAATTTTGCAGCAAAATCATGTGACAACATAAATTAAATAAGAAATACAGTACATAGATAAAACTCTTTGGGTTAAACAGAATTGATAAAAAACGTACATTTTTCAGAAATATTTTAGTGAGAGTTTTAAACCAATATTATTCCACAAATAATGAGGAAGGAAACTAACCACTCAAAAAACACGAATTCTTTCTAAAGAACTGGCCCTAAAAACTTCAGAAAAGGGCTTGACTATCCTCCATTCTACAAGACGAGGATTAACTAACAGAAATCTTTCATGCCCGAAAGAATGGACCAATGGAATCGATAAATAAAGACAGAGAATAGGAAGACTACCAATTACGTTTTACTCTACACGATCACTACTTCCAAGAAGAAGGCTCACCATGACAGCAAAAGAAAGAACAGAAGCAGGACATTCGACAGTGTGGACGACTTCGTAAGTGGAGGTATCGTAAATTTTGAGGTGCCTGTCCAGACTGCCGGACACAAGCCGAGACCCGGCAGTGGCGAGCCCTAGACTCGTGACGTCCTTGTGGTGGCGGCACAGCTTGCTAAGCAGCTTGCCGGCAGCCAGGTCCCAGACACGCACTTCGTTACCACCTGCGGGGAAGAAACACCACTAAAATAAAATCAAACTTGGCTCATTGTGAATGATGAAACTGTGCTATAATGAAAAATAATTTTAAGCCAAATTAATATAGGTTGAATCTCTATAAAGGTAGTAACAACAAATTATTGGATTAATATTAGAATTATATGAACGGGATCAAAAGAAAAATTTCGGATGGATTTTCTAATCATTGCATTGACGTTGCTTCATTTATCTTGCATGACTTGAATATTGGAACTTTAATAAACCTCAACACTTCGCTAGGACGAAAATGTGCCTCACATGAATTTACTGATCAATAGAAGACAGCTAACAAAGTGAATAATTTAAATAAAAGTTAAACCAAAACATTGCTCGCGGAATGTACGTCATGTAAAATCAAAGACACTAATAAATTTATTCCCAAATAAGACATCAAAAGTTAGAAGATACTTTAATACTATTAAGAGAAAAAAAAGATACAAATATATCAATATTGAAAACATGACTTCTTGGTTGACGGCAAACAATCATTCATAACACACTACCGCTGCATTCATTTATAAAATAAAAGAACTTGAAATTATCCTACGAGGATTTTCAGTGATTGCATGCTAATAATTAAACGAACTTCTTTCACATAGAAATGCTCAAGATCTCAACTTGAGCTTTTATGGTCAAGTCAGTGAGTTGAGCAGAACCCAATCTAAAAGGAACTATTTATTTTTGGCGTATTGGGACCAGAGGTGGGCAGCGCTACTTCGAAATGTAGCGGCCGCTACATTTCAAAGTAGCGCTGCCCAGCTCTGATTGGGACTAGGGTTGCGACCAGTTCACAGTGGAGCTCGAAGTCGTGCTGATCATATCGTTTAGATCGTAACTTGGCCGTGTGGCTCGAGTTCAAAGAAGCCACATGACATGACGACTTGACAAAATTGAACAAGACTTGAGAAACTTGAACAACAACATCATTGAATAATTATTACAGGAAAGTAACATATCGTAAATCAGGTAGAATAGACGAATGATTCGCTTCGTGTCAAAGGCTTACAGTGACGTATTTACCAAGCCCGAAGAGCTATAAACTTTCGTTAATAAAAAATTGCTTGAATGCTCCATGAAACTTGTTGCTATGTAGGCAGTGATGCTGCTAAATGCTGATATAAATATTTCAATTCCCAACCCCAAAAAAACATCAGCATAAAGGTAACAAAATGGGAATTCCGCGTGTTGGCCAATTTCAATTGTGGAATTTAAAACGTTCAATATTAATAAAGATTTGGATCAAATGATTCCAATATAAGACTCGCACATCTAATGCAACTGAATCCGTAGAGAGCTCGAGAGCTGGTTAAAGCGTAAATTCTAACATCTAAGCATAACTTTAAAGACGTAATTTAAGGCGAGTAACTTCCACAACCATAAAATTTTGTTCTAGATGAGTTACTATTCAATTTATAGAATAACTCCAAGTACTTCTACTCAGTAATAAATTCCCAGATTAACGGTGATTAGAAGTAGAGGCAGTGAAAAGTGAGTACCTGCAACAGCCAGCACGTTGCCTCCCCCAAAGCTGATGACATCGTTGACGTGGGCCGAGCCGTGATCGAAGTTGAAGACACACTGGCCCGACCGCGTGTCCCACACACGTGCGCTCCTGTCGTCAGAGCCGCTCATGACCAAGTCTGGGGAGCTTCCAACGCACCCCGCACGCACGAAGTCCTGCCCATGTAGAGGGTGATCTCAGGATCACATATCTCCATATGAACGGGACAACCAGCCATTGGACGAATTGAAAAACGTTAACATTTTACTGGTTGTGGGGATAGGAGCAGACAATTTCAATAAGAACCTTTAATGTTAAGGAGTATCTTGATCATTTTTCTCATAAACCAGGGGATAGACAATGACAAAATTTCATTTCACAAGAGGCGACTTCAATTCTACCACCTGAGCTCTCTTTCCATCCCTAAGTCGCATGCGTGCGTCAGAGATTTCCTTTGAGTTTAGTGGCATATGATCATTTGGGCTACTGCCCAAAAAAACACACTTCAGGCAATGGATATCGCGGGCATCTTTACGTGATTCAAAAGGAAAAAAACACGCATGTGAAGCAAATAACTAACACTTCTCTGAAATATCCTAGAACCAGTCAGTGAAGTACCAGAAACTGAACTCTACTACTATGCAACACACAAGACCAAATTGTGAAATCACTCTAAATTTGGCCCATGAAGACGACGCATTGTCATAACGAGTACATATGTTGCACACTGGTCCTAGAGTCAGATGCAGTGATAGACCAAATGAGTGCGAATCTGGGTCCTCGAACGAATTTGAATGCTAGAGTGCAAGAATACTAGACACAAAGCATCTTTGTTTCTACAAAGTGCTGCAATAAGAAAGAATGCTGCATTCACGTATTCAGGTATCCAAGAACAAACAACAGACCTACAAAAATTTTCACCAAGAGACACTAATCATTTCAGTAAATACACATGATACTCATAGCAATCCACAATCAGATGAGAACCAAGTCATCAATGGGTAAATTTGTCACCTGGGAAAAAAGTACCCTGTTCTAGTATTACAACCTAACCCCATTACCTCCAATAAATTTATGAAGGAATTTTTTATGAAACTAGAATTTTTCATGAAACTTTAACTTCTGGCATAAAACACCCTTAGAAATATGCTGGCATGATCAAAATAACATTTTAAACAGAAATATGCAAGACATCGGGTGATCTCATATGAGAGTACAGAGATTTAGAATAACCCTAATGTATCTCAAAATATAACCCCAAATTCTAGTATTCAAAACTACTTATTCTACATAGATAAATGAAAAACTAAAAATAACTATACCCACTTGATTGTTCCAAGTAAAATACACCTAGTAGATATAACAAAAAACCTTACACAAGTGTAAATATTGACAGATAATTACAGAAATTTGTAATCTATAAGTGATCTCATATAAGATCACTTAAATTGTAATTATCTGTCAATATTTACACTCTTTACACATATCTAAGTTTCATTATGAATTTTCTTTCAAGGAGTAAACCATACATTTCCTTCCTTCCTTCCTAGAGCTTTCAAGTCAGATGTACAGCACCTCTTTTCCTTACAATTTACTGAAAATGTTGCAATGCAATAAAGCGGTGCAAAATTCTTAAAAAATAACATAAGAAATAATTTCCATGAAGTTCTAAAATTTAATAAATCGGTGAAGAGAGTGGTTACGCATCGCAATAAAAATATCGTCCGTAAGAAGGCTGCTCTGGCTGTATAGATAGCCGACTGCCATAAGAAATATGTAGCCTGTATACGACCATTATCCACACAAAGGCTAGGTGCCTGTACGAGATTTTCGCCGCTAAGGAATATACAGACGGCAATGATGAAGAAATGGAAGAAGATGAAAAATACAAGATCCGCAATCAGGGACGTCCAGTAGCTCACCAAGTAGACAAGTGCCTTTTTCTGCTAGCAAAGGGTGGTTTGTGGAATTTCAGAAACGCTCTGGCCTTCAAGTGTTTCCTTGCATGGCCAGGCTGTTTCTGCCGACACGAGCGCTACAGAAACGTACGTGAAACATCTGAAAAGTTCAAATACTCCACACGTAATATAAATGAAAATCGTGCCGCTACATCACGGAAATTCACCCATCGCGCATGGTCTTTTAAGCTATCTACCGCGATAAACGAGGGGTCACTGTATTATCTTTAAGGTAAGAAAAATTCACTGGAGCGCTGACAGATGTCTGAATAGATACAATTTGTTCAACATAAAATTTGCAGTGCTTGGACATTTGGGCATTACTCACAGAATAGTGAATGCGCCAGTATATGGCTGACCACATTGCTACAATCATGCAAAACTTAAACGTCCTAATTTGCATGTGAAGATTGTCATGGGCACTAGAAACTTTTAATCAAATTTGAATGTCTGAGCAAATAGATTGCACTAAAGAATGTGCATGGAGGGACTATTTTGTATCAGGAAAATAATTTTCTACCCTACTCTGTATTTGAAGTTTGGGAAACATTTAAACCAGCAAGTCCTAGAGCTACAATGAAACTGTATCTGAAACATGACACCAGTCACATCGATTCATTACGAGACTAAATTATTATAAACTACAGAAAAGAGTTGGAAAAGAACTCACACTGTGTCCTTTGAGCTCCAAAATTTTCTGTTCGGCAGCAATGTCCCAGAGTGCCACAGTTTTGTCGTCGGAGAAAGAGGCCAATCGAGGAGGGAACCCAGGGACAAATTTAACTCTTCTGACGGGGCTGCAGAAGAGAAGAAGATGAGAATTGAATTGCGGCTGTATCACTACCGAGACAAAGGTAAAAGTTATTACTCACAGGCAGAAATGGCCATCAAAACCGAAATATACAATTACACATCCATTGATATTTGTAGCATTGGAAAATAGGAAATTCGAGAAATTAATAGAATTAGTACAAACATTTGACTCAGAGAATAAGATAATTATAGTAATAGCACAAATAGTTACTTTTATACACTGATAAAAGTCTTCAGGTGTAAGATGAACTTGTCATGTTCTCATTTCTAGGCGACAAGAAAGATGAAAACATAGATAAGTTTCAGCACAGAAATGTGCAATAGATTTTTGTCATCAACAGGCTTAATACATTATTTATAACCCCAATTACCATTTAAATGAAGCTACATATTCCTTGTAAACAGACAGGTTAGTTCAGTATATAGCAAAGATATTAACAATGTATGTAACTCAAGCATGCATGAAAGACAGCCAAATGAAGAGAAAACTCACCCATTATGACCATAGAAGACTCTAAGCTGATCATTGTTCTTGCAGTCAAAGAGGCGTATCTTGGAATCCTCAGATCCGACTACAAATAATCTGCCATCGTCTTTGTAAGTAGCTCCGTATACTGTGTTGTTGAAGCGCGAGATGGTTGACACAGCTCGCCCCGTACGACAGTTGTAGATGATTACCTGATAAATTTCATCATGTTAGTCAACTTTACTGAACTGCAGTTTGTAATTGGAGAAACTATAGTGTTGACAATTGTGGTTACCACATGAAAGTCTAAATGGACAACGAAGGGGGTTATTAAACCAAAAATAATTGTCTGCTTTGCACCAACAAAGAACCTTCAATTGTTCAAAAAAGCTTCCTAATAGGCCTTCTAAAATAAAAACTTTACCATTGAAACAGGCATGACATTTGAGGTGAAAATCATATATTTATGGTGAAACTTTCAAGTAAAAAGTTCTACAATATGAAAGATCGTTTCACTGTCATTATTACTAAGGCTCATGTACAGAGCATGCTTTAAAACTGATTAACAATAACAAACCCAAGGCATTTAAATTAGCTATGTCAGGCAGGAAGACAGACAAAGACACACACAGACAGGGTTAGATTATTAGTTAGTTTAAAGCTCTATAACCACATGGAATACAATCTTAAGAGAGTAAAAAAGGACCATCTAGAATGGACTTCCGAAAATGTTGAATCAATGCACAGATCTCTTCCTAACAAAATTTTTTGTGTATAGAAAAAACAAGTTGAGCAAAAAAATGAGAAACAATACAGAGAAATCAGCACAGAAGGCATGTAAATGACTAGAAGCAAAGTGGGCACAAAAGATACACATTTTGAAGGCCTAGCAAAAGCTGAGGCTCTACAATATGGCACTCTATACCAGTTACACTTGATCAAGTACCTATTATAGACTTTCCCTACCATTAACTTATTACACAAACATCTGCCTAAATAATTATAGCCAACTACCTTCTGTTCTTCAGGACTTTCATTCTTTAATGAAGTGATGCAACAAAGCCAATGTACAGAATACGAAAATTGACTTCTTTTTCTAAAAGTAAAACAAAAGATATTTACATGAAAAACAATTTTTAATGTTACTATTGCAACACTGGGTCATATACTTTAATTTGGATGAATAGCAAACTTAAACTTCACAAGTTTTAATCTTGCGTTAATTAATAATTCAATTACATCAGCACACAAAAGCTGTCCCATTACTTTTTTTCATTAAAGCAGAATTTGTTCAAGTTATTTTACCTTTGACTAGGACCTTCCACTAGTGTTTTACGTTAGATTTTTCATGCAGCAAAACTTAGAAATATTTGCATAATTTGTTACTAGCATCACCTAGTTAAATTTACCATCACATCCATCAAATTTGATGAAATTTTTGGGTACTTTCTCATTCAACATAGATGCTTGGAAATTGTGTATTTGCAAGTAAAACTACACCTCTTCATTTTATCAGCCTAACACTTTTGCCTCCTTTTTCTAAACAAAGTAACATCCTTCTTTTCTATTGTCTGTTCTTGTAACAAATGCTAGTGCACTGACAGCTGTATCTGTCTACACCAAGCAGATCAAAAGAGATCTAAACCCCATTACCTTAGCTGTTATTGTCAGTTTCTAAGCTTTGAAAAATACTGAATGTATGAAAAAAATTCTAATTGTGCATAATTTTGCACTTTAGGTCTGCCATAATTGCTTCAGAAATAAAAATACACAGGTGAAATGCCAGTGTTATATTTTTGGTGTTGAAATCTCTAACACAGTAAACTAAAAATAAACTGAGTATACTTCAAGACTTAATCTATAGGATTCAAGCTGATCTGATCTACCGTACAATGAATTTTACAATTTGTTGAATCACAATTGACAAAATGACAGGAGATGCTGCAACAAAAAAAGCATTACCCTAATATTAAACTTACTCATGGAAATACAATGCGGGTAGCAATTAAGCTGCCAGCCATGCAGTGAATAATCAAAAAAGGAGTCAAACCATAAAATTTGTCAATGGCTTGATAGAAATGGTGATAAATTCTAAATTGCGAGGACCATAAGCCTGTACATCAAAGGCATATGTATGCTGATGATGAAGGAACTTACTTTATATCCCGTAGAGACGGCAGCCAAGAATGAACTCGACGGGCAAGCATGAACGTAGTTAATCTCTGTGAACTCCCGAACTATCACAGGTTTCTGAAACACATTAGACATGTAATAAACACAATGATGAAACAAAAATTTACTTAAGAACAGGTTTCTCTACCTCTCTTACTATAAAAAGTTTTATACCCTGTGGTATTAGACCAAATTCTAAAATAATTGACTTCAATACAAAGTGTTTTCCTATGCACACCACATTCTTGTCTAAACTTAAAACATATCACTATCTTAAAAAAAATACTTGGTGATTTAAATGCAGTAATTGATGTTCAATAGCTTAATATTCATAACTGCCACTATAAACTTTACTGCATTGAATTTTCAACAAATAAAAGAAAACAAAAGAAAAACTTTCTCCAAAATATCTTCAATAAGACAAAAAATTGAATGAGAAAAAAAAGCATTCAATTTTAAAGATCAAAATATTCATATTTAATCAATACGTAGCAAATCTTATAGTAGCAACAACACAGATAAATGATCAGATTATCACTTCAAAAGTATCCATTCATTTTGATATTGGAACAGGATAAACTATCAGCAAACTGCAGTTTTTTATACAGAACATGCAGAAATTTGGAAATCAACAAAACAACCCATAAATGAAATATGACACAAAATAATAAACTACAGAAATTATTAGTATAAATGGCATAAAAATACACCTTTTCATTAAAATAGTTTATCACATTCACACATAAAGTAGATAGGTAAGTATATGCTAAACAGATAAATATTTTTTATAATTATTAGTTAAATCTCTCAAAGGAGAACTTTGTCATTTGGCAACACCTAAAATTTGGCATTTTTATACTATAGATCATCCAACTGTCTCTAGCAGAAGATGGATATGAAATTGTCTAAATGATAAAAAATGAAAGTGCAACTGCAGTGGTGACATCATAAGTTAGACAGTGAAAATAAAGCAAAATGGTCATGAAAGCCTCAGGCTCTGGAATTATTGGATTAAGGAGGTTAATCTTGTAATTTTTAAGTGAAAAAAGTGGGTATGCTTTCCAGTAAATAATTCATACTTGTAAGTAAGAAAAAAACTCTAGTTAGATAATAAAATAAATTTGTACTACCTAGGTAGAGGTATTTCAATTTGAGTACACTCAGTTCTTTTTGGTAATCAAGTTTTATTCGTTTATAACTTTCTAAATTTAGACTATAATGACATAAACATAGATTTCTACTTTTTTCAAGATAGCTTTCACACAAATAAATCAACTATTGAATACTCAGAAGAGAAAATCACATCACACACATAATCTACAAATCAAGTCATTATCCAAGAATCATGAAGCCCTAGATATACAAATAAATAAAAACTAATATCATGCAAAATACAGACTAAAAATCCTTAATGTGTTGCTAATCACCTCCCTTTATTTATCCACACAAAGAAAAATAATTAATCACAGAGGTCAACCTAACTTTCACACTTGAATTGATGTAAAAACATTAACTATGTACCAATATGGATAAAACACTGCAACAAAGAAGTTTTTCTAACCTTAATAATAGACCAGATAGATATTTCAATGGTTACCTTAGCAAAGACTAAAGAGATCACTATAATATGTTTAGACTAATAAAGATACTCACACTTAGACGAGACCATATTTTTTGATCATCTGTGGGGGCCGCAACAGTTGGCTCATAGGTGTTCAGTATGGTTTTCTTGAAAGACATGGTTCCAGTACAAAATCTTCATAAATGTACTAATAACTTGCCTGCAAATGTATAAATATCTCTCTGAAAGAAAAGAAAATGTATTAATCAGGGTTGTGGAGTTTGAGTTGGAGGTTTTGGAAGGAGTCAAAGTTAAACCCATAAGAATGCTAGGAGTTGGAGTCAGATATTTTTAAACCAAAGCAAACTCCAGATATCCAATTAAAATCTTTATTAATATGATTTATCTATTTAGTTTTACCTGCTACACAAACAATCATAGCCTCTTTTTTACTAATTATTAATATTAACCCTTTGATGTCTTTTACCAACTACTGTGAATCAAAATTAATTTACCCTCTATTTATTTTGATGACACTAAGAATAGGAAATATTCCATTAAATACATATTTAAAACATAACTCCAGAAAGTCCTTATTATATGGTAATTCTTTATCCTTCATTTGACCATTTTTATGTATTTTCATATCTGTAAGACACGCATCTTTTCAGTGTGTTGAAAGGCCTCTAGAGTATTCTACTTATTTTATAGCCTTCATTTTGATGCCATTTGATAATGTTTTCTGTGTGGTAAAAATTGTTTTTAAAAGGTTAAGAAGCATAAAAAAGTTAGGTGAAAAGATGTTGAAACCCTTTCCATATTAATAAAATCATGACACAAACTCTAAAGAAATTACAGCCATATTTCATAAGTCTTGATGACTTTTATAATATCTGTCACATTGTGCAAAATTAACCAACACATCTATCTTAACTTTATGTAACCATTAAGAAACACTTTAGTAGGAGACATTTTTCGGATTACAATATACTTTTTTTTACAATTTCTTTACATCATAAATCTAAAAATAAGCTTCCATCACTCCATCAAGCAATTTGATAATTTTTATCTAGTGACATCAAAATGAAAGGTATTTAATTAATAGGAACTTCAGTGCAGTGGGGCACAGTTGAGTAAATGTTAAACAAATCTAAGCTCTATCTTGAAGAGCAAGATGAGTTTGATTTTTTTTAGGATTGGTGCCAAGCAATCTTCAAGGTTAATACGTATATTTAGTTGGCATCCTGCCCAGGGTGTTCTAATCATCATACAGCCTTTATTTTGGTGTCACTGTACAGAATTTCTTTTTCTGAGTTGCAAAAATATATTTTCAAAGTTCAACAAAAGATACAGTTAAAATGAGTTTATATTCTACAATGTATCTTCCGCTGATCTGCTCTTGCACTTTCTCCCACTTACATTGGGGGCAGCTAGGTTAGACCTTTAGAGTTACTTTAGCTTTGTCTACACAATTTGATATAAGGGACTGTCAATCCTAATCAATAGAGCTTATAAAAATGTAGCCCTAATTTGTATATGAACACTTGAAATATCCTTAATGTACTTTTTTCTATTTTTTAAAACCTTAGATAAATTATTTTCTACAAATTAGAAAATACCTTTATAATCATACTAGCATTAAGGCTGTATAATGAATCAAATGTGCTATACACAATGCAGACAAGGTAAATATTACCTAAAGTTTAAAGAGTAATTGAATTGAATGCAAGGGCATTCAAATTGTAAGCTTAAAGTCAACATTCTGACTACAACTTCTAAATGACATCCAGTTTAAAGACAAAGAGAATTATTTTAGAGGTTAGAATTCCGTGGCCCATTTCCTTTTACATACACTATCAAAGTTTCACCTTTTACATTTACTTCCTAGAATTTACAAGAATAACTTTGTTATAACTGAAATGTATAGATTTTTTATGCCTTTTTTAGTATTTCATTTAATCAATTTGAATGTTTACTAAGCCATATAGAAGGCAAAAATTTTCAATTTCATTGCCTGAATTGTAGATTTAAGAATTTGAAAGTATGTTATGTTCTGATTCTACAGCGTGAGACAATTGTCCATAATTCCCCAGGATGTCACGACCAAGCTCACACTAGAGTACCTCATTCAACGTCAATCTTGGTAATGAAACCACAAATTCAGGCTTTTTGAATATGTATACACTTCTACTTGGCAGTTTGAAGCACAGGTCAAGTTATGACTTACACAATATTCTATGTAAATAGAACCTATATATGCTCTAAAACTTTCTTTATCTCACAAAATATTAATTATTTACCCAGAAACTTACCTCGGTATCTTTTGAACAAATTTATAATTACCAATTGGAGTACTTTCCTTCGGAATGGATGAGCAGAAGTCCGAAACGCACACACACATAACCCGCACTCACCGCAGCCACATGGTCACAACTCACAACACTTGAAATGTTCAGCACATGATACGGACATCCGCAACATTAGACTAAAAAAATCGTGTTAAGTCGGTTAATTAGAGGTAATTTTCAGATCGTAATATTGTTAAAGATTTTAGTTATTATGCATTGGAAAACATGTTGCATGTGTCATATGTGAATTAGATATGGTTTAAATATACTTACGGTTACTTATTCAAAAATTGCGCTCGCAAATTTAGCAATGAAACAAATGACTTCAGATTAAAAATGTACTCTTTTTAGTTATACAACTATAATTTTTAAGAATCAAGCCAGTTATTTCAAGTAATAATACGATAAAACATTACGACATTTTTACAACCGTAATACCACGAGCTATTTAAATTAACAAATCGTCAAACGGTATAAAAAACACTTAAAATGTATCTAAAGGATCAAAATTGTCCATAGTTAAGTAAACAAATGCTATTTGTACGTTATTTTCTGATCAAAATGAGCAGCAGAACTACTTATGCTGTGAAGTAGATATATTACAATGTGCAGAATATACTGCGCAGTGAATGTATCGCACTGCGTAGCAAGGACTAATATATTGTCCTAATGGCGGTACCCGGACCACACTCCTATGTTCCAGAAGTCACTGCAAAAACTGCAATGCGCATTTCTAGCTACCCCGTCATTGAAGAGGCTCTGTGCACCATTACTTTACTGCAGTTGAATCGTATAAGACATCGGGATTTGGCTCAACGTGCAAGATTACTTCATCCAAGTTTCTCATAGTATTTACCATGACATCACAGAATCGATTTATTCGTCTAAATACTCAGGCTCAAAGTGAGTGAAAATAGTTTGAGGTGACCTACTAAACAATATATTTGTGAGTTATTTATGATAAGTTAGAGGGAACACATTGATGCCTCACCCTTGCGACAAAATCGGAATGTATCCTTGTCTAATTCTAGTCTCTCTTCACTGAAGCATATATATATGACTAGGAAATTTTTGTGAAATAAGTTCAGTAGCAGATATGATTCGGAAAATGTGTTATTGACCTTTTCAGAAGCATATAAGGGAAACATTTACAACCTGTCTGGTACTAATCCACAACTGGTGTGCACGTTTTTAATGTATAATCTTACTAGTAGATTGAAGAGCTAAGATTTGTAAATTTGTTTCCATCAGATCAGATCAGATGAGTTGTCCGGTATTGCTTTTGAATCAGCACCGACTTCACATTTGGCACACACGGTCGCCAGCTCCGTCCTCTACTGA
>VOMN01008359.1:0-10578 GCA_014899125.1 Orchestia grillus
AGCGGCCGCTACATTTCAAAGTAGCGCTGCCCAGCTCTGCGTAGTTGTTAACTACATATGGTTCTGCAGTATGCCCTTGAAGTCAAAAAAACTTGTTCTGGCCTACAAGTAGCTATGTATAAAAACTGTCCACTGCAACGGCATGATAAATCCAAGTCTGTAATATCTCTAAATGATGTGACACTTGTGGTCATAAAATGTTTCAAATTTTATTATCATTTCTCTATCATCGACGGCCACCACATACAATGCAAGGGACAAAATCGCAGTCGAGTGCGAATTCATTTACATTTTTACCGAGTGAAAATGATTTTACATCAGCTAGCTGGCATTTCAAACATTTGCATTATATCAATTACCTCTATGTTCTTCTTTAGCGTTTACAGTACTGTATGTGTGATACGTACGTCAGGTATGCGTTCAAGTTTCCCTTAAAAAATGAGCTTTCTTTACCTTTTTTCCCAAATAAAAAACTACTTTAATTTGTCCGTACTTCATTCTGAGTTTACTTCCACACTTTCAGGAAGCACCGCTGTTTACAACCAGGGCAAATACAAATGCAAATTTTAATGCGTCTCTGCAGATAGTTGTAAATTGATAATTGAAAATATAACTGGTTATGACCTCTTTGTTAGAAAACGAGGTGATGGACTGATATTTTATCCCAAACTGAAATAGAACATCCTGGCCTTGGAAAGCGGAACAGAAATCACCAAAAAACATCAGATACTTTTTATAGCCAGCAAGTCTGCATTTTAAAATGGGGAACACCTTATGAAAATAGGAAATTTCCAATTCATTTAACTTTATGATTAAAATATTAGACTGAAACTAAGGATTTAATTCTAGAGAAGATGAATAACTACTGTACAGTTGGGCATTGCCTCCTTTATTAGGTCTTGTTTTCCATCAAAGTAATGGAAGGAAAATTTGTTGGTAATTTTAAAATTGTGTATATATAAAGGAACATATAATTTTAAAGGAATATCATTGCTTTTCAGCGATTTGGCTGCTAATGGGGACTTTTTTATATAGAGAAAGCATCAGTGAGAATCGTGAGAAATATTTCTTACAGCTATAAAACAGGTCGTGTAAATTGTAAAAGAAATTATACAAAAACGAAAATTTTGTCTGTACTTAAAAAGTTCCGACATAATATTTAAATTGTTTGAATTTGAACTGCATAGCTATCATACCCAGAGCCCAATCCTTTGAAATAATCTAAGCAAATTATTACCACAATTGATACATCATTTGAATAGATTATTAACAGACATGGATTTCATACGCTATTTACTATTACAATGAACAGTTTTATGTATACCTACTTGTTGGCCAGAATAAGTTCAATTTTTCCAGCTGAAAGCAGTGAAGTTGAAAAATCTGCGAAGGCTTTAGAGTGACAAGCGTATCATACATATTCCATGGCACGTAGGTTTCAAGTGTTTACTTAGGCAAAAATCAAATAATCTGAAAAGTACATGAGATTCTACAAACTCCAGGAGGCGTAGCTGGCCATTCAGGGAGCCATGTAGGTTTATCTTGAGGCACCAGGACTCAGAATTGACTTGCAGCAGTTGAGACATGTCAATTAAGGGTTTTGAGTTTACAGTTGATAAACTTGATGTATATACGTCATCTGCAATGATTTGATGAATTTCATTAGAACGCAATGATGCAGAACTGTAGAGTCAGCAGTGTCAGTCGAGTTATCTGGGGAAATTCTGATTCCGTTTGATATATTTTTGCTTTTATTACTCGTAACATTAGAATAAAATTGGATATTTATTTTAAGAATACTTGTAAAATAATGTATTTGCTTTTTTTTAACGTCCAATCCCCAATTCTCGTTTAAATTTCTATTGATCATATTCCAGATTTACTTAAATCAGAAAAGCCTAACGATTTGCTTTCAGGATTCTACACTGAAGAAATTGTATTCGTTTTTCAAAGAGTGGTTGAATCTGTACAAAACAATCACTAACTCCACAACATGTGAATAATTGAAACTAAACTTACAATCCATGGACATTTGAAGGAAACCCAAAGCGAGTGAGAGCAGTTGACTGCAGGCGCAACTGTCGAGTCCCGAGCCCCAGCACGCACCTGGTGTAATGTTCCTCGATACTCAATTGAAACGACATCACTCTCGAAGAAAATAAATGGGTTTTAATCCGGCTGGCTACAAAACAATGTCAAACATCTGAACTTGAACTCGGAATTCTAGAACGCGTACTGTATAAAATGAATCCCACGAAAACGTATCCTCAGTATGCTCTCAGTTATTATGTACATATATGAGAGTTAATAGACTAACACAAGCTCATTGAAATAACGTAAAGTTGCCCTGTTAGATGTGTTTCACAACGTGCATTTTATTAGGAACATTGGCCTCCGCGTTTATTCAATTTAATAGTGATGACTTATCAAAATTAGAAGTTTCAGTTCTTTATCTGTTTTTCTTTCATTTTCATGTAATATGACAGCTGATAAAAAATTTCAAGAGTCTGATTTAAATTATTTTGTCTTTCAAAGTCGTCTACAATCAAGCACTTGTCTTTGATGATAACGGTAGAAATTAACTACGGAGACAACCGGTAAATCCGAAATTTCCGAGATTCCGAGAAAGACCCATTCTTTCTCGACCATCTTGCAGTAATGTTCATCACACAAGCTCGTACCGCCTGACCTATTATTCGAGAATATTTCATAACGTGCACAAAAACTGCAAAAGAAGGAGAGTTGAAATTTTTGAAAGTCCGAGACCAAGTTGGGAAAATTTTGACCTACATCGCAGCCAGCTGAGCATGACGCCGAGAGGGAGAATGACCCCCAGCCCGCAGAAGAGTTTTCTTCGAAGGTGAATGAATATCTTTCCGACCATCTCCTTCCTGTTTTGTACTACGCTCCCCTGCTCTGATGAAGGCACATTTTGATGTAGGTACACTTCGCAAAACTTAGTTCGATGCGTTAACCTGCACCGTTTGTGTAGATCAATTTTCTGGTGTTCCAATGTTCACGATGTAAGTCACATGGTGTATGATGCGATATTTCATCGAATGTTTGAGCAGGTATCAGCTTCTTGAAATTCGAAAGGAATTCATATTATTTACTTCAATTTTTAAAATCATATTGAGCGAATTTCTGAAGAACCTTTGCGGTGGTAATAAACTTTTATAGTATCATTTTGTTACGTAATTTTAGCTATTTCTATTTCAATATGAAATCAAGTTTTTTGTCCAAATATTGAGACAGGAATAGTCCACTAATTCAATGGAAAAATTATTTTAACATATTTACCAATAAATCAGAGCACAACAACTTCACTTATTTGACTAAGATAGAAGTCAAATGCTTCAGACCTTGTCTGCATGGCAGCATTAGTTAAAATAATATTAGTTTGTTAAAATAAAATAATAGAATAAAATAAATAAAATACTCCTGAATAAAAAAAAATATTTCAGCGGTAGCTTTAAATCCATGAACCAATTTCAGGAAACAAGTGTTCAACTAAAGTTGCCAAACAATAAAAACGACAGAAATACATGCAATACCTCACATTTCCAGCGACGTCGTACCCTGTCGATGAACGTGATCGCAACATCACGCACGGTCTGTAATTCTCATGTGGTGCAATACGACGAAGGAATAAATTTTGCCTCCTTTTAGGAAAACTGAGAATCATGACTGAAATTTATGCAAGAGTTGAAAGGACTGAAATGATATTGCACAAGTTATTTCATCGGTTTTACGTCTGAGTCGAGTGAGTTCGTAGAAATATAGTCTTCTCGACCACGGAAGAGATTTACAGTAAGTTGCTTCCAATGGCTTCGTTATCTCACCCCGTGATGGCGCTGGGGGAAAGGAACTGTGCAATCAGCAAGGCGGCAGGCATGCGTGACTGATCGATTTTATACTTTCACGAAAAGTATAAAATCCCACATTAATGTCATCGATTTTGTAGTTTTTGTTGTTGTACAAGATAAGTTGAAGTGCACATAAAGTCTGTAAATGTTGCTGTTTTCTGAAATACAGTTCTTTGAGTTTTGTAGAAGAAATACGAGCTCGAATATCCACCAGAGCCTTTTTAATCAGTACGACACCGGAAGATCATGCAAGGAACCCGAAGAAATTAGACAAAATCTGGGAAATTTTACTCTAAAGACGACTGACAAAACATTGCTTTGTTAAGCGCGTGCGAATAATGAATATATCTTCCACTCACCAGGAAAACGGAGCTACAAAACATTTTTGTCTCCGGTTCCATCTCGAGGGGTCATGATTTGTTTAACTTTGGCCACGGCTCCGGCTAAGCCTCTCATTACGATCAGACATCGAATCATTTACCTACTGTCCAAAAAAACGTATAGACAGACGTACGGCGTTAAAATAAGTTTTTGTTCGTAATGGTCATCACATTGCTTGCGGTCGTGTATCAGTCTGAAAAATTTAGAATTTTAAAAAAAATTCCTAACATCTGGTTATGGCTTTGGTTCCAGTCAGGTGGAATATGCAGACTCCAGCGGCTCTGGATGCGACTGTGAAGCCGAGTCCATTTCCACTGCCATTTCCACGCGGGGGCTGTTCAATTGAGATCATTACTCTCGAGGTAAAGAGAGAAAGGAGAGAAGGAAACTGCTCTATTTTAATGTTTTAACAGTGCGTAATTTAGCAAATTAGTTCACTGAAATAGGCTGAAGCCTGGAACCCGAGAGTCACGAGGAATGGAGTCCGTTGTGCAGTGGTATGTGCTGTAGGTAATTCAATAATTATAATTTATTGTGATCACTGTCCATAGTAAATTTGATTTACTTTTTAAAATCTTGTTGGGGTAGAACTCATGATATTACGCTTAGTTAAGTTGTTTGCTTCCGAAAATTCTGACACTCGCTTTGTGGCAACATTTTGTCGGAACACTTACGTCTTGAGTGGTCACCTCGCCCATAAAAGAAGCAGGCTCCAAACCTAGGTTTTTCATATATTACCATTCACTGATTAGGAGGTGAGCTTCTTTGTTTCTAACCCTCTCCATATCAACACTTTGATAACAAGAACATACAGAGAATGTTTCATTTTTCATAGTATCTATAACGAAATGTAATTTTTAAAATTTTTGAAAGTGCACTAAATAGATGGCTGTTCGCTTGACTCGTATTTCATTTACTGAGCAAGTTCTTTCATTTTGAATTGGGTTGTAACTCTTTTCGGACGACCATTTGAAGAACTATAATTCTATTTGCATCTTCTTTTTTAGAGACCTATAGAAAAACCACAAAAAAATACTTTTCGGATTATCCGTACATCTCTTTGCATACAATTTTTCTGAGTAGTGTCAGAAAAAATATAAAAAGTGTGTTATTTTAGTAAAGATAAAATTCTTGATGGAATTCGCTCACATATTTTTCACGAATGAAATTTCCCACTATGAGCTTTGAAACACATGGATGATTTGGGTTAGTATACATAAGAAGTATGTGTATCCGATTGAGTGGCTATAGATCTTTAGACATTTCAAATATCGCTCTGCTTTCCACACATCTCATTGCGCTGTGTGGTTGTAGGAGGAGAAACATGTAATATNAATATGTAATATCCCGGCACCCGTGGAGAAATATGTAATATCCCTGCACCCGTGGAGAAACATGTAATATCCCTGCTCCCGTGGTCCAATGCGATGTATCTTCCATCTCAGCGGCTCCCACAGACGTTCTATTGTACGAACAATTTTCATTTTGAGCGATACTCCTAAAAAAATGTTAAGTGATACACCTTTCCTCTCGATTTCAATAGGGGAAAATTTGACATTCAAGATGTGATATAAATTTTGTTTATGATATTACAATCTTCTGAATTCTAAGCCTACTTTTGTAACACATAACATTTTTCCGCTGTTCAGCAGACAGTGAACATGAGTTATTTTATCAAAACAGTTGTTTCAATGGGATAATTTTTTTCACTTTTTTGGGTTTGATCGGGTGATAAAGCTGATTACAAGTGTCTGCTTGATACTACCGGAGCCTTGCACAGGGCCATGCTCTATACATCCCTCCACTGCCCAACGCATCGAACTTGGTACACCTAATAAAATTACTTTTACATCTGCGATGCGTTTGCTTGAACAAAAATACTGCGGCTTTACAGAAAGTATACGCCGACTATTTTCGTTTGTTTTTCACCCTATTTTTCCGGAATGCGCCTGTACTAAAAAATATATCCTACGTAAACAACATTCGTCAACTAGAAAATAATTTCAGCGGTAAATGGATATACTTTTGAAGTTGGCCAGCAACTTCTCTTAACATTAGTTATTCCTAGGTGAGGTATAATGTTACTTTTAAATTCTCTTTCGGTTTTCCAGGTCATCGAATACAAGGAGAAGCTGCATATGCCATTGGGAATACACAGGCGAGGTATTAATATATTTCACTCACGTCTCAAAATGTTACGGGTACACGAGGCTCGTAACGAGAATTTCGATTCAACGCAATTTTGACCTCCATCTCGTTAGTTCAAATATTATGTAGAAACACAATTACTTGTTCAAGTTTGCAGGGAGAGAATAAAATTACTCGCGAAAATGAGTTTCTTGAGTAAAATAGACAGTGCTGTTGCCATGATGGTAAGTTACATTGCAAAGTAAATTCATTTCATTGAAACTTTCACCTTTATAGTGAAGTTTAACATAGGAAGTTAACTGCTTCAATCGTAAAGAAAACCGTGAATGAAATATAAACTTACAAAAGATTGAGAAATCAAGCCTATAGAGCTTGTAGAAAGATTCGTTGAATGTATGATAGCAATTGTAAAACAAACCTATACCGATTATTGCTTGGACCTGTACCTTCAGGGGACGGATAGGTATATAGAAAACCGAGTAAATGCTCTTTGTATCAACAAAGTGTTCGCTTGCTGCGTGGTTTTCATGTTACCGTAGAATAACGGCATTCGAAACTCAATTTATGTAGCTATAGGCTTATGAAATTTTCACGTTAATTTAATACATATGAATTCCAATTATTTCTGTTTCTTTTTTGAAAACGTGATGTTGGTTGTTTCTTAATATCGTGCAATGTTTTTCGTCTTACAAGAGGAGGTGTTCTTACTCTTCACTCCTACGTATGTACAGTATATGTATTAGTTCCGCCGTCGTGATGAAAACGTGGTTGTTCTTGAGCGCTGCATGTCGTCGTCTTCAGGACGTTTTTTTTAGAGTTATAACCACAAAAAGTTAAGGTACCTATGTGAAAAATCAGAGTTGGACTTGAAATTGTAAACTTGTAGTTAACAATTTTTGATCGACGAATGCTTGCCTGGCATTATCTACGTGTGAAGGTCAAGATCAAATTATTCAAATGTTCAATTCTTCAAATCTTTCATTTCAAATAAAACTGGCACTGGTTCTTCTTGCTTCTAAAGTTAGATTCTTTACAATTCTCCATCTCCATCTAGAGCATTCTTAGCTCTAAAGAAATTCTGTAGTAATTTTGCAGAATCAAAGCCATCACCGCTTTTGACCAGGCCGAAAGACAAATCCAGTTTGTAGAATCGTGTATGACTACAACGAATTTCGCATGTGTTACCATCACCAAAGCTTCAAAATGAAATATAAGCGTGCAAACGGAAAGGGATATTTATATGAAATTCCCACACTATGTTTGCAGACTAGAATATTTAAAAAAAATATTTTATTAACTTATAACCCAGTGTCCTGTTTGTTCATGATGAATTGATTTTTGCATTAACATTCAACTACTAAAAATTTTAAACATGTGTTTCGGGAAATGTGTTTTAATGAAAAATATTGAAACTTGGAGGAACTTAATAGTTTCTAAGTAAACAGTGAGTTACGAAGAACTTCATTACTATTAGGACAACTATGTTTAAATTTAATACACATCGTAACTTCAGTTGTTATTGTGAATCGATCGTTCGAAAGAAAAGTTCAACTTTAGGAAGTGTGATCTAGTAATCTGTTGCCAACACTGACGTTTAGTGGTCATTGCAAGAGTATTCAACACGCTGAAATACACAGCTTGAATAAAATTCCAGTTCTATGAGTAAAAATTTGCCGATGAGTACAAACTGAAAGAAAACATACTCTTTTTTTTTAAGTGAATGCCCTTTGAAATTTTTTTGGAGATGAATGACAACTGGTTAACTGATACTTAGTGAATGAGTTTTTCTTTAACAAGCTTATGAGGATTATATAAAAAGATAATATTTTATAAAAACTTTTATTAAAAAATATTTTGCGATTTTGACGAAAAGTTTGTCGATCGTATTGCGCCTCATCTGAAACAAGAACATCAATACGAAAATTAAAGCGTGTTTTGAGCTATGATTGTCATCTGACTCATAAAAAAAATTTCTAAAAAAACGATGATCATGTAGAATTATCTTGACTTTAAAACTTCGAGTAAAACATGAGAAACTAAGGATAGTAAGATATATTTACGTAAAATATTTAACATTTTTGACATGTTTTCTGAAACGATGCACGAATATTAATTTTTACTCTATTTACTGCCTCTTATTGGGTCAGTTTCCACGCCTGTAATTCATATAATACCTAAGTAGATGTGCTCTACCTAAGTAGATGGTCTATGTAGATGTGCTCTACTTCTGAGAAATTGAAACGTAGATTCTTTCTTGAATATACTAAACACATAGCAATTTCATTCGCAGTTGAGCGTGAATGAATCCATAGAAAAACTACTTTTCTATTTCATAGGAAAATATACTACTCCACGTTATAATATTTTCCCTAAACACATCATGAAAAATATGATTAAGCAAATGATTCATCAACTTGTTCATTATCTGATCACATTTCTACAGAGGTTCAATAAGAGTACTTCTGAGCCCTTATACATTAATCGAGACTCGACTCCTGCAATTTTAAGTTGTTTTTCTTTTAGAAAGTGTATTATGGAGCAGAAAGGGAGGGGGGGGAGAGAGAAGGGGGGGCTGCTAACTTATATTATTGTTTTGAAATGACTTAACTTCCTTCAATTATGTAACTAAGAATGTAATAAAATGCGTCGAGGAAACACATATTACGTCAATGAGTTTTACAGCAAATTTGTTAAAAATGCCTCAAATGAGAACCTGTACGTTTATTCCTATTCCTGTTCCTGTTAACTATATATAGTTAACAGGATAAGGGGTTCGTAAAAGGAGAAGGGGTGCGTAAGTCTAGAGTAGGTTGAGGTACATGAAGCACAGAACAAAGTGAGAACAGTAGGAACCCATCACAGTCCAGCTGCTGTCGGAGGAGAAAAGATGGATGTACGTTGCAGCATTGTGTTCGAAAGTCAAGTCGTGAGTTAAGAATGCACGAGCGGGGGCAGGTTAAATGATACTCTTGGCTTGGGGTAGAACCTTTCTTCAGGGAGAAATTGAACCAAGTTTCATTATTTTAACTCTCATACTGAAGATATACAAGCAGCCCTACAACTTCCTACTCATTACGCAAACTTAAACTGAAAAACAGAGAAATCCTATGAATCCTGCTACCAGTACTGTCTGTGTCTGATGTAATTTGAGTGCCACTGAGCATTCAAATGTAAATGTGATTAAAGAAAAATTACAAATATGATCTGTGTTACAAAATTTATTAGCAACAAGGAACAAAAGACCTTAATTTTTTCATCAACTAAACAACTTTCAAAATTGCAAGTGGAAATTTACTATTTATTTTGAGAACAGAGAGAACCACGGATGTTGTTATTACGTTCAGGCACTCACATCTAAAGATGTATTCAGAAGTTTAGCTTGAAATCGAGGCCTGGTTAATTTTAATCAGACAAGAATTAAGGTGGGCCTTCCCGCAAACTTGGCCGATTTGGTCCGTTCCTAATGGAAAAGTTCCTAACATTTCAGCTGAGATGCATAAACGTTAGCAAAATAGTCTACCAGTAGCACCGCTATTACTTACAGAAGAAGGAGACCTATTTCCCATTGCTTTCCTCCTGTGTTCTAAATTCTGTACAGAGAGGATAAAATCTCAACCCAACCGAGAGATGTGTTGCAAATTGTAAATAAACTTAATTAAGTGATAGATGTATCGGTACGAGTAGACTTTCTAATTTATGCTCGTTGAACTCAATCACGGCTATAATTCGACAATTATTTTGATTGCGTACAGAAATTTGTTTAAAAGTTTGCAGTATGTCTGAGAATGCCTTTAATAACATGTCTGAAGAAATAAGATGCATTACCGTTTCCATTGAACGTTTGTACACATGAACATCATTATTTCGGGAGCTACTGAACAATTACAAA
Organism: Orchestia grillus; assembly: GCA_014899125.1. NCBI lineage: Eukaryota > Metazoa > Arthropoda > Malacostraca > Amphipoda > Talitridae > Orchestia > Orchestia grillus. Next base: position 10,285 of record VOMN01008359.1, read on the forward strand.
AAATAACAAATCGACTAATGTGGGAACTCACTCGTTAATTTACCAATAGCCGCCTCCGCCTCCGCCTCCACCACCGTAGCCGCCTCCTCCCCCTCCAAATCCTCCTCCTTTCTTTCCGCCGAAACCTCCTTTCTTGAATCCCCCTCCACCCTTCTTGCCACCGCCTCCAAAACCTTTTTGTACTTTCTTGACACGGACCAAGAGGATCTTCCCGCCTCCGAATCCTCCACCACCTCCACCATAGCCACCTCCACCATGTGAGATACCTCCCCCTCCACCATATCCTCCACCTCC
>VOMN01008366.1:0-20470 GCA_014899125.1 Orchestia grillus
GTGAAGAAATCAATCAGTATCAATCAATCTTTCACCAGGATCTAGACGATTCTAAACATTCATCTGCGAGTTTCAACAAAGGTAGCTGTGGATTGGGTTGTCTTAACATGTTGCTCTATGACAGTGAGGCTACAAAGAGCTCTACATTGCTCTCACGCCCTGCAGATATCACATAAAGCTTCTCGAACGCTTCCACATGCGACGAATCAAGAAAATTCTGAGACTCATCCGAAGAGATCGTGTTCCGCACGTCAAAACACTCACTCGAACTGGCCTGCAGAGCGTGGGGCGCATTTTATCGCGGGGACAACTGCACTGAATCGGCCTCCTACAGCGAAGGCCAGAGAACGCCAATGAGGGCTCAAAGGGAGAGCTCCGTGGTCAGCTTGCGGGAGATGGACCGCCGCTTCCTGGTCCAAGAAGCGATTCAAGCACCAATTCAAGAAATCAATGGACAATTTTAACATCGACCCCGTCCATCTTGAAGCTCGAGCCGCCGCCAAATCGGCACTGATTTCTTTGATGCAGAGCGTAAATGAAGAGTAGCGGAGTAGCGTCTGGAGACCACGCAGCGACCGGCTGCACATCATGACCCCGACCTGCCCAGAGTGCGGACGGCGATGTGGCTTTTGTGTCGGTCTATGCAGCCACCGACGGTCTCATCGGCGATAACAACTTCGAGGACTCTGCGTCATCACCGGCTCATGGTGGACTTCCTTAATAAGGAAAGCTAAGGCCAGATTATCTCCTCCCTCTCACCTTTCCGAAAGATGCTCAGGAATCCTACAAATCCTCGATGAGCGCAAGTTCTTAAAATAAATTTGAAGATAATCCTTTCGACGTCCCCCATTCGAAGCACACACACTCAATAACAGCGGCAGACAACAGCTAACATCGCAGGTGACATCGATTCCCTAACATCAAATTTTCACGTGTCAAAATTCCATACCAAGTAATTTTTCCCACAACATTCTCCCGCGAAACACCAGTGAGGCATAAGTTACGAGTACGGTTGTATCTACCGTACAACTTGACGGCGCTACAAGAACACTTCACTGTTTTTTAAACAATTGGCCGTGACAGCAGTCAGTCGCGTCTCCACTGTACAAGAGCTTGGACCTGATCCTGTGATCGAGTCATAGCGCGTGCCTGATAACAAAACAAGATGAACAGCCAAACTGAAGCTGGAAAAACATTTGTTTCTATGTGAAGTGCAATAATAACAACAACGCAGAGGTAAGTGAAGTGCAATAATAATCTCAGCATCGTCGGATCAGAACGCCCTTCAAGCCCTATAGTTTTTTCCGAAGGCCCAGACAAATTGAGACAAGGTGAATAATGCATTTTCAAAGGCATATATAAATTTATTTCGGATATAAAATCTAGCGTCGATAGAATTCACATGAGAGCAGTCAAAGTAGGCATAAACACGTGTGCAGTCTATCATCATACCTCCCATAAAACAAAATAATTTCTAAATAAGACACAGGCGTCTAATTCAGGATATAGAGTCTACCTCCCATAAAACAAAAACAACTTCTAAATATATGATACAGATGTTTAACTCAGAATATAGTTTCGGTAACAGAACAATATTAGTTTTAACTTAATAATACGAAGGCCTTTGAATAAATGATTAGCTGTTAAGTCGATATATCTGCTGCTAATGTTGAAGAAATTATCCTGAAACATGAAAAAATTTATATTTCCGACTTAATCGCACCATTGCTTTTACTCGTAACGTAACTTAGTCTCAACATTCCCACTTAGTCGCAACATTGCTTCTACTTGAAACATTCCCACTTAGTGGCAACATTCCCACTAAATCGCAACATTGCTTTTACTCGTAACATTCCCACTTAGTCGCCACATTCCCACTTAGTCGCCACATTGCTCTTAGTCACTGCATCAGGAGCCAATGACAAGCAGAGCTGGGCAGCGCTACTTTGAAATGTAGCGGCCGCTACATTTCAAAGTAGCGCTGCACACCTCTGATGACAAGTTTGCCCAGAGCAATAATTCATAACCGAACCGCCATTTTATTAGTAATATCAATTGGCTATGTAACAGGAATTCAAAACGAGTTGTGTGCACTGTCTCCACACACGTCAGATGAAGCAATTAGTTTGACAGCTATTTGCTGAAATGCCTGAGTAGACTAAACAACGACTACACATTTGTGTGTAGTTTCAAAATGATTGCAGACTTACGATGAAGAATAAAATTGACTGTATTTTGACCATTTGTAATGGTAGCGCAGATTTCGCCCCTTCAAATCGAGTCAAATGTGTGGACCACATCCCCTCCCATGGTAAGGGGGTTGAGGGTACACAGTTCCGGAGTTCAGTCAGAGTGGGGAGCAAAAAACTGCTAAGGTTTCTACAGCCCTGTGAAGACAGTTATCGTGCAAAAAAATGAGATCTAAACTGACGGTATTATTTTCCTCCATACTTTTCTGAAGTTTAAAATAACTCCAATATTTGAAGAAAACCAAGTAAATAAGACGCGATAGGTAGTTGGCCATTACTTTCCTCGGACGTCTCGAGAGGAGTTCAGGCACCCAGGACTTGTGATGTGGACCCAAAAAGTGCAATTTCGTGCACGCAAAGCACTGGTGAGTTAACTCTTATAGGACCTATCTATATTTTGCATGAACGAAATACGAACAAACAGTCGTTCACATTGACAGACTTCCCCATTCACCTTATTCACATAACAAGAATTGAAAACTAAGCTGCGTAATTTCTAATGTTCATCATTCTTAATCGAGGTCTGTATAGGGGTAAACACCAAAACAGTTGATGTAATTCAACCATCATCTCACGTGGGTAACCGAAACGTATTAACACAACTCTGTACGCCGCCTCTGCATACCTGATTCGTACATAACAACGCAATGCACACAGCGCTTACGAGCGCTAGCGCAATGACTGCAGTGATAATTGAACCCTTAAAAGATCAAATTTTTTACGATGTGGCCGCACATAGAAAACTGGTCTAAACCTTATCCATATACGGTATGTAACACGGTGGCATTTAGCTTCACAAGTAAAACGAGATGTAGCCTTATCTATAAAGACAATAAGGTTGCATATAGCTTTCAATGACAAACTAGCAGCATCCTTATGAAAAAAAATTGAACTTCATACAGACGATGACAGGGTTTGATGAAGAGCGCACCAAGTTCGAAAGCATAACTTCGAACAACAAAGATCAGTAGGCATACGTAGAATAAATTGAGAATGTTACAGGAAATCAGCCAACGTTCTAAGTTGAAGTTAAGCAGCAATAAAGATGGCAAGCGTCGGCTGCCAAATACAGCAAAGAGCTGACAGACAGGACATCGCATGCAAAAAAATGAACATACTGAAATGGAAGGTCATCTGATGGGCACACTAGCTTCCATAGCTACAAAACAAGACGGGAAAATTCGTCCGACGTACGTCCCAAACTACACAACTGTTGACCCTGATACGCGTCATTCCGTGGCCTAAAGGAGGCTCCGAATTCCCTTGGAGATTTTTATGTGGGCAGCTGTTGAAGTAAAAGTAGTGTAGGTCATTAAAAATATGTGTAACTCGCCAAACAACACAAGTGCTCCTGAATCTGTACCTGTAAGCCACGAGATCTCTAAGGAATGCAATAAGGATTCCAACTACCCTTTAGGACCTGCTGAGAGGAAGCCTGTACATTAGCATTATCTGTAAGGAAATGCGTGCGAATTTTGCCTATTCTTTTGAGGAGGACTTAAATCTCCAAAAGTTTGCTGTAAGATTTTTCTTGAGTGCATCTAGATCAGCGGGGCATTAACGAGCATGCCGTGCGCCTCTTATACAGGACCGTGGAAAGGAAATTTTCAGCCTGAGCCATCTCTAATAAGGCGTTATCGCTTTCAATCAAACACAACTGATGAAAAAAAAAACAGAAATCTGCGGCAAGAAACCGTTAGCTTATGAGCTCGAAAATGAACGCAAATAACGGAAGCTTCAGTTGCACGTTAGAAAACTCAAGCAGCATTTTTCACATTTGATGGAGCAGAATCACAAACCCAAACATCGATTAATTTGCAAGTAGAAATTATACAAGTAACAGACAGGATAGCATCGCTTCAGTAACTCACACCATCTCGCACCGACAGAGAAAGGGCCATTTAGCTTGTTTAAATCATGTTATAACTGTAAGCTCTTCTCATTGGGCCTTACAGGAAAACTAGATAAATAGTTACCAGTACAAAAAGGTAAATGTAAAAATTAAAAGCTACGTACTGCGCGACACAAACGTCGACAAAAAGCCTCGAATAGAAAGCGCTTTTGAAAAAAAAGCCAGAATGCGTGGGACACCGTTACGATAAGCCCACAATCAGAAATTTGTTCTGAATAATGAGGTAGAAACAGAAAGAGCGGGACTGAACGTCACCACGTATTCTCTACGCACAAAATTTGACTGAAATAATTGAAACTGAGTTGACCCACGTACTCGTTTAGTTGAACAAACACAAGAAATCTAGTGCTTGACCAATGAGAGGTCAGCGGCCACTCAAAGCATCGTATCTTTCGATGTTATCGCCAAATAAATCCCCACCACAGAAGACTTCGGTTTACAGAAAATATCACGGATCTCACCGCTTACCGCGCCAGCGTTAGATGAGGAACTACGGCTTCATGGGGAAGGAAGAGGACGCTAAGGCACAAAAATTCCGTTGGAAATTCAAATACTTCCGAGCTAGCACAAGATCACTAGAGATTATACAAGTCCGTTTCTATTGAGATCCTTCAGAGAGTCGCAAGTACTCAAATAACGGTTACCATCGCCCTACTTAACCTGTATTAACCAAAGAGTTGAACTCATATTAGATTATTAGTGTCTAAAGCTCGCTATCCACTTGAAACGTGATCCAAAAAAAGCGAAGGAAAGGGACCATTTAGCATGGACTACAGAGACCAGGAATCAATCAAGTTAAGAATGAAGTGGAAGAAAAGACAAGGAAAAAGCGAAGAAAGTATGAGAATTGATAAAAGCGAAGTGGGCACGAAAAATAGAAATCCTGAAGGCTTACTTATGGCTGAGGTAACAAAAAAAACAGATTGAGAACACTGTGCTTATACGGTAAGAGGCGAGTAGTTGTAGTGATAGCAGCACTTTAGTATCACAAGACTATTCCGCACCCAAAGAGAAGGGATCATTAAGTATGGACTTAGGAGAACGGGGAATCTCCGCACAAGGTGTGTTCCCACACAAGATCCCCTTGCATAGAAACAGCAAGTTAGGAAGGAAGAGAAAGAAAAGATGAAGAATCATCAGTGAAGAATGCATGAAAATGGAAAGAAAAATAGTAAGGGCGAGACATAAAAGTCCCGAAGGTCTAGCTAAAGCTGAGGATACTTAACATTGTCCCCCTGAGGATGCTAGTCTCTATAGCATAAGGTAGGCAAATATAACCCTATTTCCTCGAGGTAACAGTGAGATGTGTCGCAGATAAGCGAGGTCTGATTGGTTAGCATGCCAGAGACAGAGATTGAAATACTTAACGTCAGTACATCTTAACGTTTCAAATACTTGACGTCAGTACATCTTAACGTTTTAAATACTCAACGTCAGTACATCTTAACGTTTCAAGTACTCGACGTCAGTACATCTTAACGTTTCAAATACTTGACGTCAGTACATCTTAACGGTTTAAATACTTAACGTTAGTACATCTTAACGTTTTAAGTACTCGACGTCAGTACATCTTAACGTTTCAAATACTTAACGTCAACAGTGCCAGAGGAAGAGAATGAAATGCTTAGCGTCAGCAGATGTTTCGCGGAAGCCCAATTAGGCATGGCTTTAAATTTGAATACACATGTTCACGGGACAAAATCTTTCGTCACGAACTCGGAGTTCCAAAGTGCCTTAAATAACAGCTGATCACTCAAATTATTATCAATTTCCGTACGCTGAAGTCATTTATATGAATCATACTCGAAACTTCGCACGAATGAATAAGACTACGGTCCAGTATCACGTTCAACTGAATAGTTTTGTTTGTCTCGAATTGATTGAAAAGGCGCTTCGTATAAACTCTGATTCATACATAGGAGCATTGCTCTGATTTACTGAATGATACGCGAGGTGTGAACTGAAGAGGTAACTGGCCTCGCCTCATGCTTGAGGGGAGAATCCAAAAGACGAGAGTGTGTTAGTATGTGTTAGTGTGTGGATAGGTGTGTGTGTGCGTGTGGGTGTGTAGCAAGCCCTGCATCACTTCCTCTCACACAGTTGCAGGGAGCTAAAATTATGATTCCCTGTCAAACACAACGCGTTTTTAATTAATTGAACCTATTTAACGCTAGCTAGCTTCGAGGTTATGGTAACCAGACGGGACTGGAGAAGTTCTACAGCAGAACAAATGTAAAATTTGTTTCATTAACAAAGAGCCTTTACATGGTTGCTGTCTATGCTACCCAAGCGTCACTAAGTCCTGAATACCGCACGGTAGGTGATCAATGTTCTAAAAACGTATAATTGTTTTGATGTACGTTATTAGGAATGTTCTTTACAAGCTAGGACATGCGCTACATAACACAATGCTCCATGAAAAATTCCAACTTTAGAGGCACATTATCCTGCACAGAAGTATATTATTTCGCATATTATGGTCGGCATAATATCCTGCACACAAGCTAAGACAAGTGCTACAGAACACTATGCTCCACGAAAAATTACAGCACCTTCGAGACATACTATCATGCACAGGAGCTCTATGGCGCACACAGCGCTGCTGCGTGCTGTGAAAGTGTTACCATTTGGCCACACCGAACAGGGTAGTAGTAGTAGTAGTAGTAGTAGTGGTAGTATTAGAGAGATTACTAGCGCTTCGACAAGTTCATATCGCACCGAATTCACAAAAGTATTTCATAGTTCATAAACCATACAATGCAAATTTTCACACAGGGCACGAAGTCTAATATAGGTTTCATGGTTTTATAAATAGTGTGTGAGCCAGGGTAACCGAATTGTACTTCTGTCTTGGTCTTTGAGTTAGATCCGTCATTTCTGATATCTTTGTAACCAACAAAATGAAAAAAATCAATTTAAGATCTTTACACTCGTGGTCAGGTCATGAATTTTAAAATTCGCCTTTCTTCAATATAATACCGGTAATCAATGTTTTTATAAAACAAGTGAAATACAAAATCGAAGTCACATCGGAATACTGGGCAATTTTCCTTGTTTCGAAATGGAAGGGGGTCAGGAAATGAACCAAAAGGCCAAGGAAAAAATCCCGTTACAAAATGTAATGAGGGCGGGGACGAAGACGCTAATACAAGTTGGCCGCTTTCGATCAATATATCGTAAATCAAATCACGTCCACGATCAAGTCATAATTTGGTGGCCCACCATCAAGTCATCATAATTTGGTGGCCCACCATCAAGTCATCATAATTTGGTAAGGAGAATATTGCACAACGATAGAATTAAGAATAGCGCTCATTAAGAGCAGAAGGACAGTTTTTCGAAGTCAAATGTAAGCGCTAGCATTGAAAAAACATTAGATAGCAAAAATGAACTTCGCTGGTGCACAGCCTGCTTCAATAAAATAAGCTTTAGAACTGTCATGTAAGCAGTAACTTGTAGGATCCAAAACACTCCTTGACAGCATCAGAATTTGAGCAGGAGATCTTCACAGTCTCGTGAATCTATTTCCTGATGTGATTGAACTTCCCGCACCTTCAATGTAAAGAACGATATAGTGAAATTAATTCACTTTTTAAACTAAGTTTTTACCCCTCGCAGGCTTCATCACTGAGATGAACGGCAACCTGCGTCCCTCAAGTAGGCCGCTGCTGTAGAAAGAGTAGCACTCAAAACGCATTCAATGCTGTGCCACGAAAACTTGTCGCAGTAGAACGTCCATCGCTCAAAACAAAACCATGGAAAAAAATCGAGAACGACCGAGTAACTCTTTCCGCAGGATGACGCCCCAGACCGCCCAGCATGCAAAATTAATATGAATCCTAAAACGAACAATGGCACACTATTGCATCGTTCCAGAAGCTGTTGCTGTTTTTCATACATAGCTAGCTGCAGTCTTACTGCAAGTATACATAAGATGCAGTCAGTTTTTCATTCGAAGCTAGCAGTGGTCTAGCCGCACAGGCAATCTAGGCGTTAATGGACGAACTTTGCTCTGAGCTACATCTTAACCAAGCAGCACCCGCCGCATGGTGGTGTCAGCAGCAGCGTCGTCTTCGCTGTCGCTGGAGGAGAGCCTTCGGGAGTAGTAGGCAGAGGGCGTCTGTGAGGTGCAGCGGGAGGAGCAGAGGTAGTGCATCAGGGGCACGCGGTACATGCCACAAAAGTCCACGAACTTGATGTGTTCCACGCACGACGAGAAGTACACTCCTGTAAAAGAAAATGTCAGAATGCGCATATACTAACGAACCTCGATCCAGAGTAAAAAGAACTTGAAGCTTTTAAATAATCAATCCAACCATGAAAATGTCATAATTTGAGTAGGTATTTTGTTTCAAGGAATGTACAGACCTAAGGTGCATGGGACAAACGGAACAGAAGTCCCCATTTAAGAGAGACGAGAGAATGAATGACGTCAGCTCATACAAGTACTCTAACTTCAAACACGTATCTATTTATCCAAGTTATAATTCACAAACTGGTTAGATCGGCTGGAGCAGTAAAATAGGAAAGTGCTTAGAAGTATTCTATAACTAGCACCGAGACTGTTCATTTCAATGCTGTTTACACTGAACATCAACACGATCATGAGGTATTTTAATTTCTTTAGCTCGAATGGAATTAAGTAACGGTCAATTGTCATCATCAGCTTTTCCCCCGACACACATGCGCCTCTTCGTTCATTACTTATACATTACAATTTCATTCGATTCGTAAAATCAATGAAGCGATAAAATTTCAAGTCGAATGCGTTCAAATGAAGAAAATTTCAGCAACATGAAACGACGAAACAACTTTAGTGGCAGTGACGAGTACGTTAAGGAGCTTTGGCTCCGTCTCAAAACATACGCCAACACTTTCCCAATACACTCAACAGTCTCGAATTGAGAGAGACCTATTCTCTCTTTCGCGTCATGCTACGCAAAAAAAACTATACAGGACGCTTTTAAATTTTCTCATCTGTCCCAGACGAACGGCATAGCATAGTAATATTGAGTAGCATTAGTTCGACAGTTATAAGATCTACAATTCTTTGGTAAGTTACGAGCTAAATTGAATCATCATTCTCATTGACTACCTAGAGCATATGAGGTCCGGCAGTACATCGAGTGTACCACTATGAAGAAATGTTAGTGCACTTTCATGTGCACGCACACGGGTGAAGGAACCTGAAAAGTATGCATTTAGGAAAGTACTAATTTAACATACATCACAGCGTTTTCCTTTGTTTATTAATATGAGCATCAGGCTTTACCCATTCAGTGCCCAAACCCAACCGTTTGCCTGAACTGAAAGGGTCAGCAGACAAGCCCAACGTGCTGAGATGAGCAGCAGCCACCGAGAAAACAATGTATTAATCCTCGCACTTGGGTGTTGACACAACGCACTGACCCTCGCACTTGGGGGTTGACACACAACGCACTGACCCTCGCACTTGGGGTTGACACACTTGTGCCCCGAGAGCAGGTAGCGGTGGAGGTGCACGGGGAGGTCAGCAGCGGTGTAAGGGATGCGCCTGAGCTGGACGCAGCGCGCTGCCAGCTCCTTGAGGGAGGGCGGCGTGAAGATGAGCTCCTTGGCGCACGAGTTCACGAAGCGCGTCACCAGCGGGTTGTCGCGCAGGCTCAACTGCACGCATGCGTTCAATGCACAGTACACCACGGCAACGGGTACAGGTGCCAGTGACGTCACAGAGCACCGGTGGCTGTGACGTCACAGAGCACCGGTGGCTGTGACGTCACAGAGCACAGGTGGCAGTGACGTCACAGAGCACCGGTGGCAGTGACGTCACAGAGCACAGGTGGCAGTGACGTCATAGAGCACAGGTGGCAGTGACGTCACAGAGCACAGGTGGCAGAAGTGACGTCACAGAGCACAGGTGGCAGTGACGTCACACAACACAGGTAGTAGTCACACTAGCCATCCTGTGATCCGTCCTGCCCTCCTATTTCACGTCTACTCAGACGCCTGAGCGCGATTGGTATCTATGTAACTGCACGGGACTTAGGTAGAACTACAATAATGGACCACTTGGCTTTTTCCAGTCGCCATATTCTATTCCCTTCTGTCGTGTTCAATTAGTAAGAGTCATTAAAGGCAAAGAGGAACAGTCACAGATCCTCCCCAGTTCACCATTTGGTCCACAGATCACACTGAGAGGATATGGTGAACTTTTTAACTCTCATACAGTATGTTCAATTTATTCTTCAACTCTACTCCCGCTATAACTTCATGAATCTCATAGAACCAATTTACTCCAGCACTCCTAAATACCCAACATAAATTAGTCAACAGATTAAAAACCATGAGCTGAGAATCAACTAATATACACTCTACAGCAACCAAATTACTTCAGTGAACAACCTGCACATCACAGCTCTGAACAAAAATTAGGTACCATCACACAGCACCACTGGTGCTTTTCAGGGAAAATATCCTAACACAGCATTTCCAGACAAATATCGTAACACAGCATTTCCAGACAAATATCGTAACACAGCATTTCCAGACCAAAATTCCAACACACCTCATTGAGTCCCCTGAGTTTGACGATCTCGACAGGGAGGCAGCAGAGGTTGTTATTGTGGAGAAGGAGAGAGCGGAGGCTGGTGAGCCGGCTGATGGCTCGAGGGAGGCGCCGCAGCTTGTTGTTGCAGAGCACCAGAGCACACAGGCTGCTCAGTCCACCGAGCTCCTCTGGTACTGTTGTGAGGCTGTTGCCACCCACGTGCAGCACCTGCAGGCTGCACACCAACACACTTGTATGAGCTAGGCCATGGAAAAGCCTGTGCATACATCATTTCAGTTTAAAGTAGTCAGAGATGAGCCTGTTGTATCGCCGATCTAGCATTGATGTTAGCTGTTTATGCAGGTTTTTCAGGAAACTATCACAAGTATTTCCAAGATTTTTCACTTCAGACAGATCTCAGAACTACCAACCTTAATAAATAAAATCAACATCAAGTCTGAGGTACAACAGGTTCTCATATTAAACATATCACAGAGCTAGTGATGACCTTCACCTCATGCACCTCATGGTAAGATGGTTCCCCCCCCTCCTCAAGCACCCACTGATGCTAAGATGGTTACCTTCTCCTCAAGCACACGCTGATTTCAAACAATTATTTGAAAAAAATATCAAGCAGCGAATGGCAAGATGAAACACTCACTTTTGCAAAGCCTTAATTTCAGGCCTGATATCAGTGATGCAGTTGCTGCCAAGGTAGAGATAACGTAGGCTGCTCACTTCGTACAGTTGAGGAGGGATCACAGTCAACTGATTTCCACTCAAGTTGATTTCTCGAAGCTTGCTCAGAACTGACATTTCTTTGGGAAGGCTGTTGTTGTCCAAACTATTGTTTTTTAGGTATAGAGACTGGAGTTCTGGCAAGTGAAGAATGAAATCATTGATGTGGCTTAGATTATTGTTAGACAGATCCAGAGTTTTCAACTTGTGAAACAAAACAATTTCAAAAGGCACAGTTAGAAGAATGTTGTGATTGAGGAACAATTTTTCAGTGATGCCATCCTTGACCAGTGCCTTGGAATCAAGTTCAACATCCTTTCTGTCACTATGGAATGCAAAAGTTAGTGTGCTGGGGCGACTGACGCTGCGACTAGAAAGACTCGGAGAGCCAGGAGATGAGGTGCCTGGATTAGATGTTCCAAAGAAGTCCTGGCCCATGGCTTCAGTGGACAGACACTCCATTTGTTGCTGAAGTTTCAGTGACTCTTCATGGCTCGTTGCATCATCAGAAGCCTGTTGTTTGCTAGATGCCGACTCGAAATTCTTATGTTTAAAGGCAGAATGCTGCTCCTGCACACTATTTTTCAGGTAGCTGGCTAAGGAGTCGGTATCAAGCATTAGGTACGAGAGATCCAATGACTTCCTATCAACTCCACTGTCACTGTCTGAACTCTCAGATGAATAATACAGGCTAGCCATTATGAAAAGGGGGAGAGGTAAGGCCACAGCAAAAGAGAATATTTAGTTATAACAGATCTATGCTTTAAACAATACCTGGAAAAGAAATACACAATTTGGTAACAAGGTATAATACACCATACTTCTATAAATAATAAGAAAAAAGTTTTTCCCTTGAATATAAATCACAGCAGTGAAACAAAAATTATATGTCATTCCATAACAACCTACTGCAGGAAAACAAAGTACAGTTATTTCCTAATGAAAAAAATGTATTCTCAAATACCTGAAAAAGGTATGGAAACTCATTTAAAAAAGAGCAAGATGGTTTAGACAAAGAACTATACTTCTAATATGCCAATAAATTTTAGTAATTAAGTATAATAATGTACAATTATTACCAATTTCAAAAGGCACAAAAGCAACCAACACAATACTGAAGGGAGTGGGGGCAGATATTGGATTCTGTGAAATAGCTTGGCATTTCAGAAATTGCACCAGAAGCCCCTGCAATTGAAATCTTCCTCTGACTTCACAGGTCTTTTCACAAGGTCCAGGGGGCCTCAAAATGAACATCACAAGTGCATTGATTATTATTATTATTGGGGTTAGACGCAATGCACCGGCCTCGAGGGCTATACTGCATCAAAAGAGTAGCGACCATTTAGTATGGACTTAGGAGAACGGGGAATCTATGCACAGGGTGTGTTCCCACACAAGATCCCTTGCGCATAGAAACAGCAAGTTAAGAAGGAAGAGGAAGAAAAGACAAATAAGAAATAGCGAAGAAGGAATGAAAACGGAAGGAAGCAAAGTGGACACGAAAGATAGAAGTCCCGAAGGCCTATCTAAAGCTGACAAGTGCATTGAAGTTGGTCATGGAAACTTAAACAGTAAATAATACTAGAACAATAATGAAAATGTATAAATAGGTTACTTTAGGGCAATTTTATTTTCACATTTTCTTCTTTCAAACATTAAACAGCTAATGTCTCAAAAAAAAAACATTATTTTTGAGAGTTTCAGAGAGGCAAAAGTATTTAGTATTCCGATTTCTGGTAGGAGCAAAACATTATACCTTTTTTCCCCCCATATACACTAACAAAATTTCAAGGTCTCCCACCTCTTAGATTTATATTTTCCAATCTTAGTAAAAAGAACTTTGAAAAATAAAAAATAAAACTTTTCTCAAATAATTTTCCATTTCAATAAATAAATTTGAATACCTATTAAGACAAACATATGGCAAAAACATAGAACATTATTGTTTCACATTTGAGACTATAGAAATTCTACATATTTAAGCACTCAAGCCCTCATTATGTGTTGTGACCTACTCATCACAAATTAACTGCAAGCCCACCGTGAAAGTAAGGTAGGCTCAAAATACACCCTGCAGGAGACTACTATTATACACAATCCTTAGAAAAAAGCAGTAGCTCAGAATTAATTTGAGCAACCAATACTCTAAAACTTTAAATTCTAACTTGTAAACTTGTAGGTGAACTGATGTATTAAGGAGACAGATTTTATCCAATAGTTAAACAAAAAGGTCCTAAGAAGATTAGGAAAGAACTTGAAAGCTGACACTCAGTAGGTATAATTTTTTATCATTGAAGGCAACATACTACTATAAATTGATGAGATTTAACTGATAACTTAATTTCTTTCAATAATAACAAGCATTTAAACTACAGCATTTCTCACTGAAGAATTTTGGAAGCCTGGTAAATTCAAATCAACAACTAGAACTAATTAGCTCAACATGTTGTCCATGAGTGATTTCCAGAAAGTTGCTGTGCTGGTGAAAGGTTCAAGCTTTTTACTGACAGGTTCTATGTCATATTATAGAATTTGTCAATTTGAAACAGAAAAATATCAAAACACTGCATGTTTTTTTGTCAAGTATCATTCATGTATACAACCAATTTTTGGAAAGTTATACATGTACACATATGGCAAAAACTGCAACTAAGATGTTAAAGCAGCTCATCTGAATGAAATGTGATCCAAAGAGAGTGAAGAGAAGGGATCATTTAGCATGGATTACAAAACATGAGCAATTCTTGCATAATGTGTTTCCAAACAGGATTTTTTGCACTTAAAAGTAGCAAGTTGAAACAAAAAGGAACAAGAAAAGACTAAAAGGAGATGGTATAAAATTTAAAGAAGCAATATGGGCATAAAAGATAGAAGTCCCAATGGCCTATCTTTAGCTGAGATAACCTAACAACACTTTAGCTCCAGAGCACAGGATAGACAAACCTAACCCTACTGCATATCATATGTCACCCTAAGCAAAATAGATAAAATGCCTTGAGCAGTATGCCAACTTTAGGTAATTGTAGCGAGCAAAGGTTAATTAGGTTAATCAAGGTTAGGTTAGGTAAAGTTTTTGTCCAAATTGATACAGGAGTACAATTGCAATAAGTACAACACACTATATAATCATCACTTCAAATATAATAATTTATGTTAGGTTTTATATTCATATTCATAATATAGGATAAAAATACTTTAGAACAGTTACATCCAATACATTTCTGTGATGATACTAATATAAAAATTAAGTATATATTTAGGTTAACCGTATGATGCTAGTATATTATATAGTATGACAATGATGTTATATTTATTAAGCTTCATTATCCTTAAAACTTGCGAAAATATATTATACATTGTGCACTACATGTGGAACAACAGAAGATAAGTTCTAATGACCAATATGATGTGCTGTACTCCTGCAATGATGCAAGATACACACCAAAAATCTCAACATGTTGGAAAAGTTCATCTGCATCTCTGACTTGCATTCAACATAGCAGAACTTTTTGAGGTGTGATTATATTTAGCTACATTACCTGTAACCTGTTGGACCACTTAATCACCACTATTCTGAAGTCTTGTTTGAGCCTCTACTGATCTTCCTTCATTTTCTAACGAGTAAGTAGTAACCAAAGCCAAAAAAATAATTTATTCACTGTAGTCCCAATGTATCGTAACCACGATACGATGTAAGAACCATAAGTTAACAACTGAGATGAATTTTCAATATCTGCCCAATGTTATTACTCAATAGTGCACGGCGTCGAACAGGCAAGATGGTGAGAGATGATTATTATTATGTAAATAATTCCTAAGTTCTGTTTCCGAACTAAAATAAGTTATAATTTTTTTAAACATTTATACTGTAAAAAAAACAGATAATTGTAAACTGAAATGTACTAAGGAGATTTGATGTCATGTTTATGTAATGTACATAAAGCTTACGTAATTGTTTATTCTATTCACTCAACTCGTTCATAAATTGCATTCTCACGCTCTGCCTACGTGCACTTGTAACTAATAATAGAATAACAATCAGAAACCTTTTCGCAAAAGAGAAAACTTTACGAAAAACTTCATCACACTCAATAAAACACTTGTCAAACTCTGGAAACATATTAAAATCTGACTAAGACTAACCCATTAAAGAATTTTCTCTAAATGCAGGGAACGACACAAAGATCAAACACGCAACACCTCCGACTACATCGCAGCTCACATGTCTGTGGTGCGACCGTGCGACTGCGACTGAATCGGATCGGAATCATCAGAGTATTCAGAGTCTTCAGAGTCAGACTGATTCAGCAACACCAGTCACAGCATTCAGAAGGTTGCCTGGGGCTTGCCAATTGCTACTTGCCAGAAAGTTTTCAATAAAAGTATCAAATTTCAGGGTAAAAAGGTACCAATTCGCAGGAGGGTCTCAATCTATTAAAGTATTCATGCAATGAAATGAACCTTAAGTAAAACAAATTTGAAAAAATGAGAGCTACATATGTTTTATGCATGTTTGCAAACTTTCAAAAAAAGTTCATCAAATGCTGCCTATGTTTTTCCAGCTTTATCATAACAATTTTCCCCTCTTAAGGATTTCATTTTGTACTGTTGGTATTTTTCACCGAGGAATTTCATTTGAAAATTTATTCAGTCGACTTCTAGCTAATGTTGATACGCTGAATCCAAACATGCTATAAGTTTTTCTCCATCACATCAAATTTTAAAAATATGATATTTTATATCCATAAAATATATATATATATATATATATATATATATATATATATATATACATAGATAGATATGGGAATTGGCAATTTTATTATCATAGTGAAAGAAACACACACAGGGAAGTGAAAATGTTTATTGTGCGTGATTTAGTTGTAGCTCCACTCAATTTTTTTCGACATTCTGTCATTCATAACATGTGGACCATCCCTCCTCAAGCACCAACAGTAGTCGGCTATCATATTGCCGTCCCATCGGCCTTGGTAGAGTTCTTCCATACTTTAATGTCTTGATGAAGCGTTCACCATGCTCTACACTAACATCACCCAAGCTCTCTCGAAAATCACTCAAATGACTGAGTCAGAAGTGCAGTTATATGCTCGTTTTACAACCAAATGATTGAAAACTCAAATGTAGTTCTTTTGCAATTTCTTTGCAGCTGTCAGCTTTCCTGTTTCCAATGAAATTCTTCATTACTTCAGAGAAAGCATTCTAAAATCTAGCGTCTACTGCATTCATTGGTGTGGCAAAGTTGGTGAATCTGAGGATTTTTCTTATCTAATGTCCATCAAATGCTTCTGCCGTTTAAATGACATGTCTTCACTCGGAATTGGAAAGGTTGAACATATGTTGTAGATGCAGTCTTCATTTCAATCAAGAGCTTTCACAAATTGTTCATCATCGAACCATATTTTATGTTGAGTAGAAGAAAGACTATATTTTTCTTCTTAGCAAAAGGGTCCTTCTGAACAGTGAAGAAGTAGGTTGAAAACTGAGAGAAGTAAAGTAAGCACAAATGATATGAGTTCCAGAGGCATATTTAAAGGTGATGTTACTTAACAGAGACCCCATGGGGTCGCCAATCCCCACTGTATACGAGAGCCAAACCTAACAATCCTAACCATACTGCTGCTCCTATGCCCATAAGGGGCAGGTTTTCAAGATACTGTTCGATCGCTTAGTGCGACGTGCATGTTGAATTTTTATAGTTTCAAAACTTTATGAGTAATGTGCTTAAAATCCCTTATATTCTAATCCTAATTATTCATAGGTATGAACAAGAACGTATGCAAAAAATGTTTGACTATAAAAAATATTTAAGAAGCTGTTTACAGTAGGTCTGTGACCAAATAATACTGCTTATCAAGAATACCCTGTTGACTCGGAAGAAGGTGATCAGGCTGAGGTAGTTCTCGTACCAGTCCTCGAGAAGAACAACCAGCGAGCGGTTGTGACGTCATGAGGTATAATTGCCGCAGGATTGAAAAAATGAATTGCTGCGACTGGGCGGTTCTGAGACCTGGAATTTCAATTAATATATTACTGCAAGCGAAATATCTGTTGAAACATATATATATATATATAAATAGTCTATATAGACATAGATGAATTTATGTAAAAGAACATGCAGAAAATGTGGAGCTGTCACTGGCTTCCACCGCTCTTTTGTTTTGTTTCATGAAAGAGCACAACTTTGAATTAATGTATGGTGTGCGAAAGTTTGTAAAAATAATTTTATGAAGAAGGTGAAAATATTGTCAAACTTCAAAAATAACTTTTTATGAGAAGTCTGAAGAAAATAACGTTTTTTATGGTAGTCTAAAATAGTTTAAGATTTTTTTCTTTTTTCACCTATTTCATTGAATGCCATTTATTAATAAAAAGGGAACAAGATAGTTACATATATAAAAAATTGCTAATAAAGAAAGATCATAAGATGTCAGGCCTTTAGAAGGCAAAATGACCTATGATTAAAATTAATTGAATAGATGTGAAATAGAAGAGCAGTTTTAATAAGAAAATTTGTCAGGTTCAACACCATTAGCATTGTTCCGATACCGAATGAGGCTCAAAAAATACTTTGAAACTAACCCTTTTTCAGCTTTTCCCAGCATTCGACCTGGAGTAGGGGGCCTAATGTGCAACTCGTGAATCATCGTACAAGTGGGTTGAAAACTTGTAAAAACTTACTGGATCAGTCTTCCTTCATGGGAAAACGAGTTGTATCATGTGTTGTATGTGATTTACTTCTGAGTAATTGATTTTTTTTGTTCCTTTCATTCTTTGCACGGACTCCGTACAAACAATAGTATTAAAAAACTACCGTCCACTTCTGTCGTAATTTTGTAGAAAGACAGGAGACTGTGGCAGGATTCAACAGTAGACTTTCAATTTATATGCGGGAGATGTAATAGGTAACAACGTCTCCCTAAAATGAACAGAAAAAAGTTATTTAGTCATAAACGTTCTTATACAGATCACCTGGCGTGTAAATTCTCCAGGCAAATCGGAAGTCTCTCGGAGTTTCTTTAGAGAAACACTGAACCAATTGCATATCGGCTGGAAGGTTTAGGGTTTACTCACTATACACTAAACATGAGCTAAACAAATCATATCTCAGAAAATCGTTTAACGAAGGTTTGCGAGTAGTTTACATGCCTTTAAGTGTTTAGAAGTTCGTTTCATTTAAATACTTATGACATAAAAATTGGGCAGCGAGCAACATTATAGAGGGCTTGATTGAGTAAAATAAAATGCATAAATGAAACATCTAGAAGCAAACAGAGTCAAGGAGGTTGTAGAGCGTGAGAAAAACATCACTAAAATTAGGATTTAAGTTTCTTGCCTGACGTAAAGAAAGAATTTATTAATTCTAACAAATTGGACATGCAGAAAATTTAGAGTTCTCATTGCCGTATAACTACTGACGCATGAGAGATGTGAGGTTGAAGCACAGCTCCTTAATAAATTTCTTCGAGAAGGCACACGGTGCATTCACACGGTCTGTGTAACCGACAGTGACCGTGTGTATGCAACACGTACGATTGCCCCTTAAATGTCTCTTATCACTGCCATGACAAGCGGATTATGCGATTACCCCTGAATTATCTCTTATCGCTGCCTTGACAAGCGGATTATGCGATTGCCCCTGAATTATCTCTTATCGCTGCCATGATAAGCGGATTCTACGATTGCCCCTGAAATGTCCTTTAACGCTACTTGACAAGTGGATTATACGATTGCCCTGAAATGTTCCTTATCGCTGCCTTGACAAGCGGATTATACGATTGCCCCTGAATTGTCTCTTATCGCTGCCATGACAAGCGGATTATACGGGCTGTAGCAAAATGAACGCAACACAGAGCCTGTAATTCATGACGAGCTCACTTCACATTACTGGTTGCAGTGTGTTCGGCTTTTCTGCAGCACAGGGAGACCCATTCGTTGAATTACAGGATTCCGTGAGTGAAGCTACTCATTAGACTCATTTATTAAACTCCTTGGTAGCCAAATTGGCTGTACAAAACTGACGTATATGAATGGGCATGTCATTAAAAGTACTGATTGCTAAAACTGACCATGTATTGCAGATGTTTTTGAACACAACTGTATATAGTCTGGCTGATGCCGAGTGGGTATATTCAGTGACGAATGTTGTGAAAAATTAGAGCAATGTACAAAATGTGATGAATTCGATGAGGAAACTCTAATGTACTTAATGATATGTGTCGATGAAGTTTTTTTGTTAGTGCGCTTGAATGTTTGTATAATATCTGGAGACTAACGATTACTAGGTTGAATTTTTGCGGTAGAAGTTCACTGAGCGCGCGGAAATTTTGAATGCAATAAAGCAAAACCTGCTCTACAACTCAACGCAAAAGCTAGCTCACTGCAAGGTCAAATGAATATTACGGGCGAATTTTTGAATTATATTTTTGAACGAACGGTTGGAAATCAAAGATACTCTAAATTCTTAGTTGGAACGACATCTACAACACATTTTCATCTGAAGGAGAAGGATATTATAAATCTGTAGTCGTGACTTCTGAAGTCATATCAAACAGGAGCAGCATCTTTTTGAAGGGTCGTCATGAATCCATGAAAGGTTCCAGAGATATCCATGAATGATAGCTGAAGCTCATCATTCATGAATATCTTTGGCATTTGAAACGCTCATGCATCATCTGCCATAAACATCGCACTGGAAGTTCGAAAATATTTGAATGGCTTACAAAAACGTCACGAACATAATATTACCGTTGAAATGACAGTCATTTAGTGTTAGAGGCAATACAGCTAATGAGTCCGCCAGGCAGCAGAGCGTGAGTCAGTCATAGTTATTTTCTTTCACTGATTTGGTGGCTCCATGCTGTAGTGCGTAGCTTGATGGCCTCGCAGTCGAAAGGACCAGGGTTCGAACCTCGGCTCAGGCGAGGCTTTTCCCGTGACCACGAAGTACTTCCCTTGGGAAAGGAAGTTTAAGCCACACATTCCTCAATATCCCTCACCACACCAGTAGTTGTAAGGCATTGAAAA
>VOMN01008371.1:0-18847 GCA_014899125.1 Orchestia grillus
ATAGCTCGATGAATAGAGTTTCGATATGATCAAGGCTTACAGTGGCATTTTGGACGACTTTAGAATTCATTTGTAGAGAAACGCACGGACTTATACCTCCCCCACGTCTGCCATGCGTAGTGAATGATAGCCGGTATAATGATGTATATGGATCATATCCTTTGATACATCATCCAGCCAGCTTTCAGTAGAAGTTATTGCTTCAAAATTACAATTAAGCTCTGAGATAGTATGTTGATGCCTCATTAAACTCCTACCGTGCTATGAACTCGAAAACTTAGAGCACGAGCGTCTGGCAGCCTCTGGCAACGCTTTCTTCCGCTGCCTGCGGGTTCCTCACGCTCGCTCCCGAATCTCTCTCAAGTTCATGAACTTCTTCAGCTCAGTTAGCAATGATCCCTCGCGGAGTGTGGGTGCAAACTATTGTTATGTGGTGAGCTGTTGGAATACTATTTGTGTGTGAGATATGTTGGAGTGTGAAAGTGTATCGCAACAGTTTTAACGTGATACACGAACAAAAACCAAATCTTGTTTGCATCGTTAGCGTCACGTTTTCAATTATGGACCCTGCAAGGAAAAAGTCGCCTCCCGTGGTTTCGGATTTCCCTCATTTTCTTCACGAGGACCTTTTTCATAGTGCGTTGCAGTACGTCAAAAGTTTTAATCGCTGATTATAGCATCGCAAGTTTGTTGATTGTCTGATCGCTCATGAAATCAGTTCAGTGGAAGCCTGTGCTATAGTGAAATAACTGATATCTCTCATTTTTATGAATGGATTGATCCGCATTTTCCTGAAGAAAAACTACACAATTGATTGTTTTGCTCAGTGATTTATTTTGGTGCGCGTTGTATAATACATTGTCACGCCGATCGAATTTTGAAACTTTGTGAAAAATAAAGTGTTTCAAACGGACTTGTGAAGTGTTCGTGTTTCCTCACCGGTTGAAATCACGACTCATTAAAAATGTTTATCATTTGGCTTTTCCTTCTGGTGGCATGGCCAAGCGTATCCTACGGCGTCGCAGGCATCGAAGAAAGAGGTAAGTTAACTGTTTGTATACAAATAATAGTGGGTTGCCAGAAGAAAAGAACATCCATAGTTTTGGAACGAAGCTCAAGTACCTTTTCAACTTGACCCTCAATAGTACAGTTTAATAGACTGTCTAGCGATCAAGACAACGTCATTCATTTAAATTGCAATTAGAAACTTGTGCCAGATGTACATACCTTAAATTTCCAACGTTTTTCACGTATGGAACAAAGGGGAGCCCCGTTCCTGTAGCCGGCCAGGCGTAAATAACATACTCTGTATGGACTCATCACTCAAGCAATGTAATATGACTTTCATTGCAATGGACTTACGGAGAAAGAAAACCATTTTCCATATCCAACCGATAATATTCACTCTGAAATTACGCAGTTCACCAGAGAACTGCGACTTCTATATCTGCTGTAGGCTATGTTTGTTTTTCTGAAACTGCAGTGTTTGTAAACATTGGCGAGTACGACAACTTTCTCATTGTGCTATAACTATTTTCGGAAATTGTAAGAATATGCGTGAGGTAAAGTGAGTTGGTTTATCGTCAACATTAGAGTACTAAAATCATATTTTTCTTTGCCGAAACGTCACTTCGTCTCGCATTGGCTGCTTTTGAAATTTTGTTATTTCGCTTTTCTGTTTGAGTTCAAATTCCAAGAAAAGTTGACGAATAGGTTTTTTGTTTCCCACAACCGGATTGGTGAAATACAATTGATGTACGTAGAGAAGTATAAGTGAATATATGAATTTTCGCGCTGCATTGTTTTGAAATTTATCTTACTGATCGAGATGAGGGTCGAAGGCGAATTTATTTTTCGGCCGTTGGAAGAAGGGGTCAGGTGAGGACAGACACCTGTCGGATTAACGACAAATTCGCACTACGTTGGAAACAATGCTACACTTCGAGCAAACACCCAATTATGAAAGTTAACCATGAGACCCGGAGTATTTTTCCCGTCATTAGGCTCAAGTTGCGCTGGTGAGAACATTGGCTGGACTTTGTGAACGTTGCTTGTTGTTGGAGGCGATATTGACTGGCTTTGTGAACACTGTGTGGGTGTTGGGACGATATTGGCTGGCTTTGTGAACACTGTGGGGTGCTGACGATGATATTGGGTAGCCCTATGAATACTGTGTGGGTGTTGGGGGCGATATAGGCAAGCTTCANAGGCTTTGGAAATGATATTGGGTAGCTTTATGAATACTGTGTGGGTATTGGGGGCGATATAGGCAAGCTTCATGAATGTTGCGTGGGCTTTGGAAATGATATTGGCTAGCTTTATGAATTTTGCGGGGCTGTTGAGCAAGATGTCGAATGGCGAGTCAATTGAACTAGACATAGCAAGACAATGGTCAATGAAACTAAAGATTATGTTGAGCAACATGAACACAGTGAAGTGTTGGCATCACAACATTCATGTTCGAGAGGTGTGAGGGCCTCAAGCTCTTATTTCAACGTGAGAGGAAGACTCTTGGAGAAGAAAAATAGGAAGCTGAGATGCATTCGCTTGTGAATTTCACCACAAAAATATCTTAAAAGTCATAAATTCTTGGCATCGATGAGTATATCGGCCTCGCTAATATTCATGGGATAAGAATGTCAGGCACAAGAAATGACACTTGCTTCAAAATATAGAAAGAGCCTATGTAAGTTTCCGCGGCAATTCGACTGCGTGTAAAATTTTATTATCCAACGTCTTTTGCTCTCTCGAGAATGTGTAGTTCAAGTGCCTATTTTCTGAATTAAGATTGGGTTCACTAGTTTTGATAGCTTAATTTATGCGTTTGAGACGAAGATTTATGATTTATGTCGCTTGTGACGTTTATAATTTATGTCATTTTTCATGATTTGTGTCGTTTATGATGAACTCTAGCCGACGAGGTTATGAACAATGCTTCGTGAGTGACTGATTTCAGAATAAGCGATTATTCTTTCTTTCTTCTTTCTGACGATTTGCTGACAGTGACGGTTTATCACAGAGAGTGGTGAGTGACAAGTATCAGACCATTTTTGATAAGAAATTATAATCAGATCTATTTTCTGCTGATTTTTCTGTTAACATTGGTGTTATCGAAATGATCAAATGCATTTCAATCGCGTTTGCGTTAGTGTGAAAAATTGGGTTTGAAATTGTATTAATTAACGTATGTTTGCTTCAAGAGACGTGGTGTAGAAGTAAGGTTATATTTACTAATTCACAGTAGAAAGCTACTCTCAAATCTACAAGAAACGCTACAGCAACGCGCTTTAAATTCACACGGTTATACACGTAGTCGTGTACATAGATTACTAGCGTATGCCTTTTGGGCTACATGGCTTCTCAAGCCTGCTAGCTATGCTAACAAGACATTCTATATTTTGAACGGATGCTCCAAATCTCGAGGAGCGGAAAGGAGTGCCAGATTCATGGCGGTGAAGTGATCGATCCGAGGCGTCTGCTCGGTGTGATGGGCCTTGTGTCATGGCACCCTCGTGGGGGTCAAGGAGTCAGGATTTTGGTAATATCCATTCCCGAAAATTAACTTGAAAATGCTTCTTAGTAATGATGTACCATCGCATGTTCACCAAAAAACAAAAAGATTACAGTTCTGTAGAGTGTTCGATAAACTTCGTGGAATAGGGATAAAGCGTCGTCACGATCGATAAGAATGCGTTGTTCAGTCGTGAGGTACTCCATAGCACACCCCACGCACGTATTCTGAAAGAAATAAAATAAAAATCATCAATCGGAATGAACAAAGATATAAAAAATAGTAAAAACACACTTTAAAACTTCAAAGTAAAACAGGATCTCCAAATTCAAATTCGGCTATTGCTATGAAACCCGCTGTATGGGAACTTATTTATCCACATAAAAATGAGGCTTCTCAGTTTTCTCGTTCCCGATATCTAGCTGCTAATAAATCACATACGAGGCCAGGCCAGAGTGTTTGTGCGGTCCTGGCCTTTGTGGGGAAGTTTTCAGCATAGCTGCGGGACTCCGAGCCTCCAAGTTTACTGTCAGCCGCAATGTTGACATCACTAGCCTTACAGGTCGCTCTGATGTGCCACCGATTTAGGTGTGTCGAATTTGATCTATTTTTCCTAAAGGAAGAACTCTGCCCTGGGGTATCGATCCAGGGACCTCCTGAGTATGAGACAAGGGCGTTATCACTTGCGCTTTAGGGAGACTGTATCGCCGCGGCCCTGCTTCTTAACATTTATTACATTGAGTGGCACAGTAGCGCAAGTGATGGCGTGCTCGCCTCCTATTCACGGAATCCGGGATCGGTCCAGCTCGGAGTGCTTTCTTTGGGAAAGAAAAATCAAAACCTGACAATCCTGAAAAGCGGCACACGATTGTGTCCCAGTTCGAAGTACCCAGATTTCTTCCAAGGATTCCACAAGCACAGCGCAGCGGCCGGCGTCAGGGAGGGAATAATATCAAGCTCTGTGCCTCAGCAGCTGAGGTTGTGCCCACACCAGCTCTTCCAGGAGCCTAATTGTTCGTTAGCGTCCGGGCTTCGGAAGCGGCGGTTTGTGGGCTGCGCCGGCTGCGAGCTGCCTAACTTCGTCGAGCTGTGTGCGGTCTGCACGATAAATGGGAATGTACCTGTATGTACTCGTGCGTCATCCTATGTACTCGTATATACTCTTATGTACGCGTCAGCTCTCCCGACCTACGAGAAATTTCGGTAGCCTCCGGATTATGGTACTGAACAGATTATTTTTCAGGATCTGATTTTGCCTATTTCTTAGTTTAGCTGTTTTGAATGCACGCTGAATGCTTACGGGAATCATATTTCTAAAATTATTCGGCGAAAATAAATCTTGATCAAAAATTATACTGTCAGTATGAATCGCAATTTTATTTTTCTTCCTTCACGATTACAATATTTATCGTTGTAATGTGTCACATTCTTTTATACTACTATATGAACACGAAGTTTTTCTTTACACTACGATGATTTTCCAGTAACAGGAAGGCATATTTACTCTGTCACAAAGTAAACACAATGCTTGATTTCGGTTAAAATTTTCAAGTTCAATTTAATGAAATTTCGATTTTATTTCTATGAACGTATCATTTCAATATCGCCTTCACGAGAAAAACCATGAATTGCTATTCACTACATAATAAATAAATTACCTTACTTTACAATTCTTTTACATGGGGTAGTTCATTAAGTGTGCTACTTGAGTTAAGTATAGTATTTATACCCGTAATTCTTAAAATCCTACCCTAATCCTGAAAAAATCTGACCCGGCCATATCAGTCGCGTTCTCATGTTGGCAACATTTTCTGAACATGATTTCAATTTTGCTAAATTACGTCGTGCATAAAACTCCTGCGTCACCCGCTGCTGCGTCGCCTGCACTCGAGCGCGTCCTTCAAGGCTGAGCTAAAGACTTCTTTCATTTGTTTACTCGCCGCTGATAAGCTGGACCGCTTCTGTTGCTCCGGAAGGCGCTTTTGACCAAAGACGTTCTTTCTCTTTGTTTAGGAGGCGATAGCTGAGAAAATACTACGCGAGAAGTATTCGTTTCGTTAATTTCTTGGGTTTGCTTGGTTGGGTTGTGATGTCAAATGCTCATTGTTGCAAACGGCGAGTGTTGTTTTTCTGGACGTAAAGGTTATTTCGTCTCGGTAACTTGACTCAGTGAGACTCTTACTGTCAGAGGTAAATGAGCTCGGAGCATTCGCGGGTCTCTGGTTTATTTGATCATCGTGTGTTGTATTAAGTGAAGAAGGTAGAAAGATATTTTTAATCCAATGACAGGAGAAAGTTTGTTAGAGGAGAAAGTTTGGAAACTTTGTTTAACTGTTATCTTTTCGTTCTGGATCAAGCACTTGCTAAAATTTTTCGATTAAAAAACTTCTCCAGACTGGTATAATTTTCTTTGACTTTTGAAAATAATTTTAAACGACTGAAGTTGGCTACTGAAGCAATGAATGTCTTGAGTTATCGTTGCCGATTGCCATCAAAATTTGAGGGAGTTGATAAGCTCTGTTTTTTCGTAACTTGGATACTATAGTGAAAGAAACTTTCTGGAAAGATCTACTGATACCTAAAAATGTATTTGGAACCGCCCTAACATGTGTCATTTTCTACTGATGCAAATGCTTTTTTATTTTCAGTACCAAAATTTGTTGCTACGTAGCGAGGTTTGTTGTGGCGGGAAATGAGTTTCGTTGCCAAGATGAAATGTTCCCTTGCTATATTTGATATATTAAATTTTGATTATTGAGTGATTGAATGACACTCTGAAAAGAAAGTTTTCATTTAGTTGCATGTAATTTAATATAGAAAAATCGAAATTAACGTAACTAGGCATAATCTGATTGGGGAGTAACGAAAAAGTTATGTTGAAGGGTTTTCGTATAATTTAATCCAGTTTTGCAAATGCGACTGATTGACAGAGATTTTTCTACGAATTGAATCCAAATTCCTACTCTACTCGTTAAATTACTCCAAACTGTTATGTTTTGCCCCAAAATAGAAGTATTGGGATACTCGGTCCTGAGGTTACCGTCGAGGAGTAAAGTATTAAGAAATAAGTATTGTTGAACACGTGATGGGCATCGTGCACGTGATGGGCATCGTGCACGTGATAGGCATCGAGCACGTGATGGGCATCGTGCACGTGATGGGCATCGTGCACATGATGGGCATCGTGCACGTGATGGGCATCGTGCACGTAATGGGCATCGTGCGCGGAATGGGCATCGTTCACGTGTTGGGCATCGTGCACGTAATAGGCATCGAATGTGTGATCTTAAACGAGGGCATCTTCATCTAAAAAAGGTCGTCTTCATCTAAAAGAGGGCATCTTCATCTAAGGGAGGGTATCTTCATCTAAGTCAGGGTATCTTCATCTAAGGGAAGGAATCTTCATCTAAAAAAGAGCATCTTCATCTAAGGGAGGGCATTTTCATCTAGGGGAGGACATCTTTATCTAAAGGAAATTCATCAAAACAGAGCGTTGTTACCTGAGGGACGTCAATGGAGGGTATCTGCATATGAAGAGATAGAGTGTTTTCATCGATAGGATGATAAAATTGAAGTCCCTCCACTGTCGACCAGGACTCCGACAAAATCATCTGGTTTAATTCTGGCAGTTGTTAAGTATTTTCTGACCACGAACCTTGGCTCGTTTCAAGAAGGCCGCTAACTCCCGGCCACTTGCTCCGTTATTTCTTTTATCGCTCTGTTTACTTTTCGTGTCCTAAGTCAGTATAATTTTTTACCTTATTCATACGGGATGGAATAATTGTGCAAGGTCGAGGCCCCTTTTGGAATTTAACGGATCATCCTACGCTGCGATGCAATTATAACATAACAAAAATAGGATTCGCTCTTCGTCCTTTTCTTGTTCAGAACATTCAATTTTCTCTTGTAATAATCTGTGGGCTCTTGCGGTTTGCTTTGTATTTTTTCGCAACTCTAAGCAGCTTTTTCGTACTCCTTGTTTTTCTTTCATCCTGGTTGTTATACATTGACCTTACGGAACGGCCATTTTTATAAAAATTCGTACGTAAACTATCTATTTCTCACATTTTTAAAGGGTTTATTTTCCTCGTTTTTAAACGTATAGTCAATTCCTGCCTCAACAGAGTAGGCCGGTTGGCCGGCCGAGAGTCTTTGTTTTTCCCTCGGCCATAACGAGCACACTGTTGTCCTTGTTCTGCGGGCGCCATAAACTCAACTCGCCCCGTTTTTTAACTGAAGTCGTACCTCAACTTCGGGCATATCGATTAGCGAGCACCGTGCTCGACCGGAGCATGAAAGACTGTCTTGTTCCAGAACTCGAGACACCGAACATGAACATGGGAAATACGGTAGAGACCTCAGCCGCGGTGTGTCCCCCTAGTCCTGTAACTGATGTATTAGAAACTGTAATAACATCTAACGTACCAGGTCAGTTCGCTGTAACATTGGAGTGAGTAGTAATGTATCTCCAGTGGTGCAAACTACGTATCCTTTTCGAGCACAAAAACAGTTCGTTTTTTTATTATATTTAATTTTCAAGTAACTATTGAAAAAAGTATGCACAGAACCAAATTATTTCAAGTTTATCTTACGAATCATGACAAATGAAATAACCCTACCGTTTTGAGAAACAGTCTCAAACAACAAGTAAAGCACGCATGGGTTGTGAACAGCTGGTCTTTCGATTTCTGTTTTAATTTTACCCAAATTCCTCGAAACCGGCCGGTGAATTTGCCTGTCTCGACAGCGCTCCTCTGTTTGAGGAACAGCCTTACGCTATCTAACGGCTTACGCTTGGGATTATAGCCTTACTTTCGGTTATTGAGCTCTGGCGACAGCTGTTTACGCTTCTAAAGAAAATTCTGCCGATATTATCTGAGGATAGTGACGTGCCACTTTGTAGGGGGAGTGTGCTTCCTGCCGCCCATCATCCGAATTCGTAATTTAAATCAATTTTCTAATGCACGTACACGTGACAGTTCTTTGTCTATTCAGGATATTATCTCTAGACGTTGTGTTTATTGTGTAATTATATTAGTAACTTCTAGTCCCTGACTCGGTACGTGCAGCAAACAAACCAGCTCTTACAATTCGAAAAATTTTTTGGCGTCAGTCTCGCCCATCACACCCACTCTGGACGGCACAGCTTTCGGAACGACGACTCGTTGACTTCAGCAGATCAGTCCTCCTTGACCAATGGAGCATCTGGGCGACTGGTGACAGTCCCAAGGGCTATTTTTATCGGCGGTGCTCCTCTGCATGTTGAGGTGGACAGAGTCTCGCGTCGCTGCGGCTTTTGCTCGGAGTTATAAAAGCTTCCCCGCGTCCTAAGGCTGTCGCTCGCCAGGACCGTCACATTCTGCCTTCGGTCACGCCATTGTCCGTCGACGGCACGGGGCTGTCCATCGACGGTACCGTCGGCAGGTGTCTGCAGTCAGCCCTGGATGTGGAATTCTCGCTTCCACTTCATGGCACTCGAGGTGAGGAGAAGCCTGAATGTAGACCAAAAATGGGCACTGGATTTTCGGTCTTCTGTGCGAAAGGGGAGAGCAATAATTCTTCTAATAATTGAATTTTAATTTCCATGAGCCTGTTACTATCGTCACATGTTACTATCGCAGAAAATCTGGCCAGTACTATTCAATCTTAGTGTTAACGGGCATGAAAGTTATATCAAAATAAAATATACAAGTTTTAGACGAAGTTTTCCAAGGATGAGGATGAAACATTTTCCGAAAAGATTTTGAACTGTCAAATCTTTTTCAGTGAATAAGCGGCTTCTGAACATTTGCTTTTTATTCATTAATATATATTATGATTAGTAGATAAATATTTTTTACTCTAAGATCAAACCAAGGACAGGCGGAAGAGATCGTGGCGTTTGAAATCAAACTAGGGACGTAATTGGTCACTGCAAACTTTTATTTTTCATTATTTATGAGTCAAGATTTGCATGAAACCTGCTGGTATGAGCACGGAAATTCCTAAGCCAACAACGCTGTTGAAGTTAAACTAACTTCATGACTGCAGCCTAACGCAACGTGTCCAAATAAACTACATTTAACATTGTCCTTCAGTGTTTCAAGTTGTGTCTTCATGAGCTGAGTAGAATTCTTCAAATATATAAGTTGTCTTCCCAAGCTGAGCATTGTCCTTCTAAGCTGAGTTGTGTCATTCTAAGCAGAGTAGCGTCCTTCTAAGCTGAGTAGTGTCCTTTTAAGCTGAGTTGTGTCATTCTAAGCAGAGTAGTGTCCATCTAAGCTGAGTAGTGTCCTTCTACGTTGAATTGTGTCATTCTAAGCAGAGTAGTGTCCTTTTAAGCAGAGTAGTGTCCTTCTACGCTGAATTGTGTCATTCTAAGCCAAGTAGTGTCCTTCTAAGCAGAGTAGTGTCCTTCTAAGTAGAGTATTGTCCTTCTGAGCAGAGTTGTGTCCTTCTAAGCAGAGTAGTGGCCTTCTAAGCAGAGTAGTGTCCTAAGCAAAGTAGCGTCCCTCTAACCAAAGTAGTGTCCTTCTAAGCAGAGTTGTATTACCGTAACTCATAGGTTTTCACGGGACGCTGAGTAGTGTCTTTCCGCTACATAAGTAGTATCTTAATCCACGTAAGTACATCCCTATGTTGAACAGTGTCCTTCAAGACAGAACTATTCTTTTTTAGTCAATGGTGAATTTTTAAGCTAACTTATGTCGCCTTTTTCGAGCTTGTTGA
Organism: Orchestia grillus; assembly: GCA_014899125.1. Lineage (NCBI taxonomy): Eukaryota > Metazoa > Arthropoda > Malacostraca > Amphipoda > Talitridae > Orchestia > Orchestia grillus. The sequence goes on from VOMN01008371.1 coordinate 10,220, forward strand.
AGAAATTTCTAGTGTGCAGGCAACGGTTTCCCTGCTCGGAGCGGTCGTAATGCCACACACTAGAGTCGCTAGACTTGGACAAATTTCCCTTTGGTTTCGTCAGGTCCGAGACTTCAATTCCAACGAAGTAGCTATCCTCGAGCTGTGAATTCTGCACGTGGCGCTCTCGTGTTGTGCAGACGTATTTACGGTGCCTGCTGCTGCATGATCTGTGGTGTAGAGTGGTTAAACTGTACTTTATGATACTAAACTAATTACAGCTTCGCGAGTCCTGTTAGATTCCTCGGGGAACTTTTAACCGAGAGAATTGTCGATCTTGTTTTCCACGACGCTCGAGTCCGGGATCGGTTAGATTTCCTCTGAGGTTTGATTCAGCGCATCATAGGCAAGTAATGGAAATGTACAACAATGTACTTACTTGTACATATTTTTTGCTGAAAATTACTAAGCTACTGCTTTGCTTCCGATGTTGTCCCTTTACACTCTAGTATTATTTATGCTCTAGTATTCTTCATACTCAAGTATTCTTCTTTGTGGAAACCGACTATCAAGTCTCCATACTGACTCAGTGAGGTTCGGATCAACAAGTAGTGCTCTTTTAAAAAAGAAGACATGATGAACTAATTGTATACTATGCACTCACGGTTACTTCACGACTAATTACACAGCTTACTCATAATTCTGGACAAATATAAGGAGTAATTGGATAAATTTACACACTATATACGAAATTTACACCAAAATTTACAAACGCACCAAAATCGCGAGCATGCAACTGCCGCTCATCGCGTTCTATTACATGAAAAACATGAATTTATGTTGACAAAGAAGCTCTATGAGAGTGGAGGTCCTGGCGTTATGCATGGCAAGAACACAGCCCAGTCTGACCTTGTCTTGAGACGACCACGCGCAGCGTAATGACGGCCCGTGCAGCTGCACTGCACCTGCTGCTGCTCTGACGCCTGCTGCCTCTTCCGTAGCCTGGCTACTGCTACTGTGTTGACTCATATTCCTCTTCTGGCTTCTTGTTGCTCTGCTCTTCGTATTTATGATACATCCCTTGGTTTCTTGTATTTGTGATACCTCCTCTGGCTTCTTGCTTCTTTGCTTTTCGTATTTGTGATACGGCCTCTTGCTTCTTGCTTCTTTGCTTTTTGCATTTTCAATTCCTCCTGAGCCTTTTTGCTTCTCTGGATCTGCTCACAGATCTCTTGAGGCGTCTTGCATCTTTGGTTGACGTATTTCTGACACCTTTTCTTTTATCCTCCACGCAAAGAGTTCACATTGATTTCCCCACATTTTCTGTTATTTTAATTTATTTTATTTAATATTTATTTGATATACGCTATTATATGTAATAACAGGCATGAGTTCCTGTTAATTCGTCAACAAAGAATAACTAAGAGTCTGACGAGCGATTTTTCGACGTCTTTCTTGTCATGTTATTCGAGTTTTCCGAAATCGCTCAGCCTAATTCGAGTTCCATTTTCCGTGCAATTTCTATTATTTATCTTCATGGAACTATCTAACCGATTAGATATCTATCTTACTAATCTTTTTTTCACAATTCTTGACTTGATCTGAGCAGCGTATATTTCACACCAGGTACAAGCACCTACGCTAGACGAGACCAATTCCTGCTCATTTTGTATCAATTTTTTGGTATCGGACGTTGTTCTAATCGGGGTATAAATCCGCTATTTTCCCTGGTGGAAGTGCTTAGTAAAATAAATTTTTCAGAAGCCATTCTTTGGCCACCTTTATGCTGAAAATTACTCTCGAGTAGCTAACTTTCCTGCTGCTGAGCTGTTATTTCCACGACGCTAAACGCGTGAGGAAGAAAAAGTTGCTCTCAAAATATTTTTGGAATTATTAACATCAAAAGTTACGCGAGACTGTTGCTGGAGCTGTCAATAGCCTCTGCAGGATGTATGTATTATCAAAGAAAATTTCTAGCAGACGTTTCATCAAAAAATACCTCAAAAGGGACATCTAATCATGGAAAATGTTCATAAAATATTTTTCGAGACGGAAAAATGCGTCCCAAGTAAATTTCCATCAGGCTTTTACTCAAGGAAAAAAGTGGAATGCAATGATCTCTTAGGAAAATCTGGTAGAAACTTATTTTCTTGAGTTTGTGCAAATTTAAAACTTGTTCTAATCTATGAGATCAAATGTTAAAACTAATGCGTACATGAATAACTGTGATATTTCAGTAAATGAGTTGCATTTTCAATTATGAGACAGAGTATTTGACCGTACAGTGAGAGAATGATCTTTTAGTCATATTTCTCGCTATTGAACCCCATCCAGATCGCCTCTTACAGTACACTGACCGTCTAGTTCGAACTCCATAAAGTGTCTGTGTAAATGTGTCGGTGCCTTCAGTTACTGCGGACAGTTGGATTACCTGCTTATTCTGTGGTCCAGAATCTCACATGTGCATTTCGGCGCTCCTCCCGCCTGCTTGGTATCTTTTTCGAGCGTGGGTCCGTGCAGCTGCTTCTCCTCGTATCTATGATACCTAAACACACGAAACGCTGGCTTGGAGGGTATCTTCGTGTGAGGGAAAGCATTTTATTGTAAGAGAAGGGCATGTTCATCAAAAAGAACGTCTTTATCAGGGTCATCTAAGGAGGGCACGTTCATGTACAGGTGCAATATACCTGAGTGAGTATCATCGGAGCGAATAATAGCTCATATAATTTCCATAGAAATAGCGTAGATAGCTGGCGCAAGTATGGTCCGTGCTTGGGCAAACACAGTGCGTGTTTGACTTTGATATAGCGATATCAAGCACGACCACCTGGCTCCAGAGAATATAATTCGAAACGATACCAATTTATTCACCAGCAGAAACACAAGATAACAAGGATTAAGATCAAATTTCACCACCCTAAGAGTGCTCGTGGAGGTGCTAGCTCAGCACTAGAGGTACGCTCACTACTGCATGGTCTAACGTCACTCTAAGCCCTCAGGTTTGAAAATGATCAGGTAATTTGTAATTATTCACGTGTATAAGTTTGAATATTGTGAATTAGTCCTGAATTGTTCCAAAATAGTTATTGTGTTTTTTTGAACTTCTGTCATACCCTATTTGGCTTTTGTGCCTCATTGGTCATCAGTGAGTGTAATTTGGTGTCCCCATGAAAGTTCTCATGGTGTTAATTTTACTCTAAAAATTGAGCTTTAAGCAAAATATTTCGACATTTGCAAAGCTTTATTACCGTTTTCTAAATTTGTGTCTGTGCACGGCAGGTTTTATTCGGTGTAAAGAATCGTGCATTATCAATCACTACATTTTCATGATATTTTTAAAAAAATTGCGTTTTTGGTAAGATCATCATTCAGTCCTTACAATTCACATCCAACCTCTCGGAACAAGAATACAGCCCCTGGCATAGGAAAGCAGACATCACACCTCAAAAAAACACTCTGACTCCTGAATCTGCCCTTCAGAACCCCTCCCGTTGAGACCTCAAGTCCACCTGTACTCGCCTCAAGAAGGGTTTCTTTGCTATGTAAGGGTACCAGATAACATTTCAGTGTGCCCGAGAAAAGCATAAAATATTCAGACATCGAGATAAAATGCTTCCTTTTATTGACCAATTTCAGGATCCATTCACTTCTCTCATACGTAACGGGGCGAGTTAAATGTTAACGAAGGGATGTGAAGGTACATAATAAAATTTTCTTGTGTATGCTAGCGCAAAAGAACTTGGGAGTCCTTAGTCCAGCTCAGGCCGAGAGGAAGCTCATGATGATGGGCTCGTATTTCTACAATTCTGCAGCGGTGCTCAGGCGATGCGGTTGCGCTCGAGCGTTCTGGAGTCGGTTATCCGCGAGCTGCCTGCTCGCGTGTGGAGTTGCACCTCGCTTGCTTTATGGCAATGCCTGCGAATGAAGGAATGACGGCTTCCGAATGTGCATGCGTACACTAAGCGTGCTCTCTGAATGCTAGACTTCCGTTAAGAAATCTGTACTGCTTTGAACAAGGGCTTGGGAGTCCTTAGGAGTCCCAGGGCTTAGGAGTCCTCCTGTGTTGACTTCTGGAGAAAGAGTCGCCCTGCAAGAAATCAGAAGTCCGTTTTCTTTCGTTTTTGAGGCGTTGGCGCTTGTGGATCGCAATGACAGTTGAGCTGCGTGTACTTATTGTGTTAACCAATAATATGAAATAGTCGATATCAGGTGTCGGTATGCATATTATATATTAATTACCCGTAGTTGTTACCTCCGTGTTTAGTTAATAACACTTTTCAGTTTCACCTATTAGAATAGTCAAAACTGGAAGGTAATTCATGCGACAAATTACATCTATAACGAAAACAAATTAAAAATAATTATTTGTTATTAGTCTCTGGCTGTCACTCCGTCTTTTTGCTAATTATTCTCTGCTAATTGTTCTTCTTTCACGTGATAATTGTGCTCTGCTATTACTCTTTCTTATTAGTGCTCACACCTTTGACTGCGTTGGTAGTAATCGTGGCACCTACGCCGGCCACCATGACAAAGACTTAAATCAAGGTCCTCAGTAGTACGTAAGTGTACCAAAGTTTCTTACGCTCTTCACAAATTACAAAGCTTACTATTGCGTGGCTGTTCCGCTCGACACTAACGTATGTAATATTTCATAATATTTGTAGTAATATTTTGGAATTTATTGCCGATGTTGATTCTTCAGGGCAGGAGGATGTCCGTGATAATTAGTCATTTGGCTGCGGTGTTGGTAGGTATTCCAAAGGAATGTTCTGGTGCAATCTCAAATAAATGAACAGACCCGCGATTCTCCATTTTCTTTGCTTACTCCATTCAAGGGAACGAATACAAAATTTGAATCAATGTTCTCTCACAAGCAGAAAGAGAACTTCTCGTTTTTTTTTATTGGAAGTGAAAAATAAAAAAGAACTTGCATCCCACTTGAGAACTTGTAGATTTTTGCAGTTCGTACATCAGTGACTTTTAAAAAAATTAGTCAGCCTCAGACACTCCTTCTCCAACAACCCTAGGTTATGAGGCTTATAAATCGTCATGACGCGGGACAAGCTCCATCAGAAATGGAGGACAAGAAAATGAAGCAACAATATTGAATTCTATCGAAAATGGAGTACAAAAACTGTTGAATTGGAGGGAAATTGATCGAAAAGGAGGATTACAAATGTTGTTACACGAGTGACGTTGATCGTAAATGGAGGGTAAATTTCACACAGGTGAGACGCTGACCAGAAACCAGTAGGAAGAAAGTTTAAACTGACGTGCTATTTATCGGAAGAGGCGTAACAAATCAGACTGACATTTGTTGAAAATAGAGAGCAAACAGTTGTGAAACAGATCTGTCATATCACGGTAGGCGACGACGACAGCGCCTGCCGCTGCTCTCAGACTCGCTCAAAAAATCCGCAACTCTATGTGAAAAAATTGTTGTCCTTCGATTCTCAAGAAATGATTTGTCTTTTTATTGTTTCCGAGCTCTTTGTTTCGTAGTCTAAAATCCAGGCGAGAGTTAGAAGTTTCAGTAAAATTAAAAGCATCCATGAATGGCATTTACATAGGACATAGATTACTTTTATTGAACAAATAGAGGCTTGTTATTTCGTTACTAATATTAAAGTTCATCCTTTACTCTACGGCTTAGTGCGTAGATCCAATTGTAGAGTTCACTCGTTGCGTAGAGTTCACTCGTTGCGTTGCGTATAGATTGGTTTATTTTAGGTTATTCTAATGTTTTTGGATAAATTGAAGTGGAGTTTAAATCTTTTTACGCAGTGGGCATAAAGAGTATTTGTGAAGTTGTTTATACAGGTAAATAAATTTCTATTTAAATAACCTGACACGCACCTATTTTGATTTTTGAGGGGATTGATGATCTAAGTGCAAATAAATACAACAAGGCATCAGAACTAGCTTTACATCAAATGATTTTGTACCAGGAAATATTGCGTTATATGTACTAATGTACCTAAAATGTACTCGTTTCGTGTTTATTTTGTATAAATTATTCAGACTCTTATACTTCACTCTCTCTGTGTTGCACACTAAAAACTCCTCCTGTTTTTCTTCTTGGAGATTGCACTTCATAATGCAGTCGTGCCTCAAGTAAATATTATAGATTGGTTCATACCTATCATCCTGAGAACATCATTACCAGCCTGTGCAGATAAATGCACGAGCTCTGTAGGACGATGAAAATCCATAACTTTTTTATTCACGCTAGTCGTTTTTTAAATTCAAAAGTCGCTATGTAATCTTCACAAAGGATTGCACAGAGAGCAAGATTTTGCTCTTATCTATTTGCTCTTATCTTTCTCCAAAGTTGGGTGTCCCTGTAAATTGAGCGCGTGAAAAAGTGTCTTCAGTTGGCCGTAGGTCTGGCGCGTTTTTGAACGCACACCGCGTGTATGACTTTAGTATGGGAACTCCATGCTTCACTGGGACTCCTGTTGAACTCTCACCTAGGTAACAAAGGTACGAATCCATACTGGAGCAAGCTGATTTACACGGAGCCAAGTTACAACACATTAAAAATCCGACGATGTACTGCATGTCAACTGTGTTGCAACCGATTAAGGTTCTTTCTATCTTCACAGAGCTATTTGTAGCTACTCGTTCGTCACAGCGATGCCTTGCTATGAGATGCGCGTAGTACAATGCCATGGGGAGCACACTCACCAATATCACTTGGCCAAAACGGAAGTTAATTGTTTTGTTATCGAGCCTACGTCGTATTCGTTCAAGAAATACATCATCATCGAGAAATTCAGAGCTGTTTTTTCTCACCCGTTAGTTATGCTGTAACCAGACTCATCCCATTGCAGAGTGATAACGTATTTCCCTGCGTTTGATATCTTATGTGATAACTGAATTCCCGTACTGGTATGTTACACTTGCTGTAGCACGTGCATCACTTAGTATGATACAGTTCTTGTGGTGTGCTTATCAGTTAGCATGTTGAAGTTGCTGTAGTTCATGCATCGGCTAGCATGTTGCAGTTGCTGTGGTGTGTGCATTATTTAACTCGTTTCCTGTAACGAGATTCATAGGCCGATCATTTTCCCTACAGCCAATAGCATTGTTGCAGGAAGCGTGGAAACCTTATATGGAGACCAACTTATTATCTAACTGAACCAAATATTGCGTAAACAGACGTACATAATTTGCGCACTTCTGCGCATGTCCACCCTCGTTTTTAACGAGAAATTTGTCTAAACTGGATTACATAAAATGTTCTTAACTCGGGAATGGCGGTTGTCTTCGTTGGATTAACATATCCCTTGGCGATAGCTCAGAGTATCAGCAGTTACTGCGTCGGTGAACACTGCCGTACCTGTAAGTCGAAGTTGCAGTAGTCAGTGCCACATAACGGATGCGGATTGCACGGGTCAGCTCCGGGTCACAGCTCCTTCCGGCTCCGACTTCCAGACCGCGCATGCGTCGACTGCAGCAGCGACGCTCTGGTACCATCCAAGGAAGCGCCAAACCGATGCGAGGTCGCAGGAGGTTGTAGCGAGGTGCTGAGGTGCTACAGTCCTAGCCGGGACTTTTGAGGCCTTCCAGGCACAGTTTGCCTCTTAATTCATGTTCGAAGAATTGGTGGGAGAGGTTCGCATGGTGGAATTTTTAAGATGTAAGAATTGGTGTGGAGAGATTTGCATGGTCGGGTTGAAGCTTTTTTGAGTTGACCTTAGGTCGTGTTTTGGTGTGAAAATCTCCGGTTTGAGTTCACCTGTAACGCTAATTTTCTCACTGAGTCTAAAAATTCAAATATTCAAGTTAAAAAAATAGGGAGATCCGTCATTTCAGATCAAAAGCGAAGTGAGCGTTACTGGAGAATGACCCGTCATTTATTGTGGAATTCAGGTACTCGTATAAATAAAACTTCATCATCGTGAGGAAAAAGGTAACACTCATTTTGTGCAGATCGGATTAAAGGTTCTGCCTAAATTATGACTCGGACGTCCAGTATGGAGTACTTCAGAATGTGTACTTGACTAGCACTGCAGTGAACATGTCATCAAGTACCAGGAGCAAAATGACTATTATTTCATGCATGATTTCAAACTCAAGCCTGCCTCGTATAGTCGATGTTGAATGCGCGCATGCCAGGACCTGAGCTCTGTGTTCACAAGTACATCGCTTTGTGTTCACAGGTACATCACTTTGTGTTCACAGGTACATCACTTTGTGTTCGCAGGTACATCGCTTTGTGTTCACAGGTACACCACTTTGTGTTCACAGGTACACCACTTTGTGTTCACAGGTACATCGCTTTGTGTTCACAGGTACATCGTATTGTATTCACAGTTACATTGCGTGGGTCCAAATTCTCGGGACGGTTGAGCTCAGACGGAATGAGGGTGAGCGGGTTTATTTCACTCGCCTGCACCTCGTGTCATATGTGATACACTTCCTAAAGTGATATAATTCACCTATCATAATTACCTGTGAGTGGTTTTTGTTCAACATTAAAAATAAATTGGTGCGGTAAAGGTTTAACTCAGTTGACAGTCAGAACGAAGTCGGCCGCTAAATGAGTAGTTTAAGATAGCGAAGTTTGTGACGTGTGCCTATCGTAATTTCTGTTTTGAGAGCGATTGTTGGGAATCATAAGGAAAAGAACCACAAATCAAGATA
>VOMN01008373.1:0-14933 GCA_014899125.1 Orchestia grillus
TCAAATTGAGTTCTTCACTCATAATTGTCCTAGCATATGCATATTTAAAGCTCTGTAGTAAGAAATGTGCAACATTTTCAATATACCGACAAGTACAATTATAAGTAGGGAAGAGATTGAACCAACATAAGTGGTTGTTAAGCCTTACATGTCCTATTCTCAACCTAGCCAGGGAGAATTCTATGGCTCTGTGGCAATGAGAAGATCATGACTAAAATCCAATGGTAGCACATTTAGACATCCTGAAGTTGGACCTACTGAGTTACGTATGCTAGAGTTAGTATAGGCCAGTAGCTCAAACTTATCTTTCATGTTAGTAATTATTTCAGTACTAACATGAACTAGGTTAGGACCCAATGTTAGTAATTATTTCATTACCAACATGAACTAGGTTAGGATGTTATTGATTTAAATAATCTTTCACCCAAGTCAGAGTCCAGGCCTATGGGGCCAATAATACCCATAGTTTTTTGCATACCTTGGGGTAGCCTGCAGGTGACCAACCAGTTCCCAATTCTTGATACTTTGAGTAAAGATGGTATTTCTTGACTGCTTAGTAAGTCCACTTTGATGACTAACAGTTTTTTGCTCATATTTTTCTTGATGTCCTTTACTTGATGCTTTTCAAACTCTGATTTCTCCAAATCTCTCATCAGTTTCAATTCATTTGAGAAAAATTTTTCAATTTTTTCTCTTTGTCAATAGGTTTCATGAAAAAAGTGGTAAACCCAACACATGGATTTATGTTGGTAGAAGTAGGTGGTGGTCTGCTATAATATCCAGGGGAGGGCAGTGACATGTTGCTTCTTTTGTCTCTAGTCAAGTTTGGCATCTTTCTCAGAACAGGGGATGAAGATACAGAAAATTCTTCACTAAGTTCTGCAAAGGTTGATTCATTAGCTCCCGGCAGCTGAAGTGTAAAATCAGGGGTCAACATTATTTATTTTTTCCTCTTTCCAGTTTGGTTCAAGGTGGTCTGGGGTACTCCTGTGCCCAAGATTCTCAGCATGACACTGTGTGCTCCCGGAATATCCACAGCAACTCCAGCAGAGGACTGGCTGAATGTCAGCACCGGGAGACTAGGAGTCAAATTTATTTCCACGTTTGGTTGGTCTTCCCGGATAGTCACAGTTTCCGAGATAGTATCATTTAGTGTTGCAAGCAAGCACCGAATCCGAAATGACACCATCATCCGCCGAGTTGATAAATAAGAGATTTGTGTCGTCATCTAGGCTGCACCCAGCACTCTCACAGGAGTGCGCCATTTTAAGGTTGACACTCCCAGGTGGGAGTTCAAAAATAGTAATCTATGAGAAAGGAAATAACTTAGGCCAAATTAAATATTTCAAAATACAAAAATTTCATTTATAATATTTAAATTATCACAGCAGTCAAAGCAACATCGACAACCGCCGAGACCGTCTCAGTAATCCTTTCAACGTTATTCCTTTTCTTCAGTGTCCAGTGTGTTGTCTATTGCCAGAGGCTGACTATAGTCTCCACATCCGCTCTTCCATAAGCAAATCTCGAACGAGGGATCCAACCTGTTATTACGATGTGTGATTGCAAGAAGGACTTTATAAGCCGTAAAGCCGCAACAGATATCGGCCCTCGTACCAAGAACACGACATAAATATTTGTTACTTTGTTTAGATGCAGCCCATCGCCGACGGAGACTAGCCCCCTTACTCCGTTAGTTCTTCATAAAATTAGATGTAATTCCAAAACTTGATTAACCTCAGGAAGTTAAGAAGGGGATCAATGAAGCGTGAGAATTAAAGACAGTACACCATGAATGTTCAAGAGTGACATGCACAGAGAGTGCGCGGGGGCGCACGCTGAAGCTCAGTGAAGGGCCGTCTATAAGAACATGTCTCATTGGGAAAATACAGGTACAGGCTATGCAGGTAGTACGATAGGTAGTGCTGATGAGTCTGATGACAGACGCCTAACCGTAGTCAGGTGATAACCACTTAGTGTGGCCTGCGTAAATGAGCATGCTTGGGTGAACCCAGGACAGGCTTGAATTAAGTGAGCTGTTCTGCAAGCACATGCATTTTTACAAGAGTTGCTGATTTTACATTGCTTTGAGAGGCAGTATTATGTATATATATATACATAATATATATATAGACATAATATATATATTATATGTATATGAAACGTTATTTCAGTGAGATACGATACGATTCTTTGATTCACAGAAATTCGAAGAATTCAAAGGAAATCTATGTTTCTGTGCTTGATAGCATTTTGGTGAACCATGTGCACAACAGAGCAGTTTTGATGAAGAAAATATAATTACGTTAGAGTTACTACTGACACCGATGCAGGATTATAGCGTAAGGCGATTTGGACCTGTTTTCAAGCCGAAATTGTCTCATTAGAACCTTTAAAGAACTTTTATTAACTCTAAAACGTTTTACCGTTGGGTTTTCAATGCCTTACAACTACTGGTGTGGTAAGGGATGTGACGAATGTGAGGTTTAAGCTTCCTTTTCCAAGGGAAGTACTCCCTGGTTACGTGAAATACCTTGCTGAGCCGGAATTCGAATCCTGAACGTCCCGGCAGCGAAGCCATCTCGCTAACCAGTACGCCATGAAGCCCACTTACGTAATACAAGGTAAATAACAGTTTTATAGTCGTAGGACCTGGGAAGCAAGTTTTCTTCTTTTTTAGAATTGTGTAAATTGAAGAATTTTAATAGTGGAAGGAACAGAATGACAAAATTCAGAGATATAATTTGATTGACCGGGCTGACAGGGGGCAACTTCACTTTTTACTTCAATGCTGGGAAGTGCAAAGTCTTGAACTTAGGAAAGAAATGTCAGCATCACCTGTAAACCATGTGTGAACAAAAAATGGCAAACATAGTCTACCTGAAGGTATTAAACATTGAATGGGATCTTGGTGTGAACGTTAACAGGGATTTATTTTTCTCAGCGCATATTAAGATCAAGGTAACAAAGCAAATAGGGGACTTGGGCTCATCAGAAGGGTATATTCATTCTTGGATTCAGAGCCACTGAAATTGCTATACACTGCTTTGGTACAACTACCCATCAAATTTTGCAATACAGCGTGTGTTCCTTTCCTGATGTGCGATAGGCAGTCGCTGGACAGTGTGCAACGCAGGGCAACAAGAATGATACCATACCTAGAAGATCTTTCAATTGAAGAGAGACTTGAGAAACTAAAACTCCCAAATCTAGAGTGCAGACGAGTGAAAGGCAACCAAATCGAGGCCTTTATGCACAAGCACATGTGTGGCTTGTGTAAACTTGGAAACAATCTCTTTACAGTGAAGAATAGAGAGAATACCAGGGGTCATAAGTTCATATTCCAAACGTTGAGAAAATGCACCAAGCGAAAGTAAATGTCCTTCTCTTTGAAAAGTCTGGCATGATGAAACCAGCTGCCGAGGCTGTTGCCGAAGCACCAAGTTTAGATATCTTCAAGAATTGACTAGACAAGCACATGTATGCGCTTTGTTATACAGGGTCAGACAAAATGATCTGACACATTCGTAGGTTAAACCTACAAATGTATCAGATCATTTTGCCTTACCCTGTAGTTTAGTGGAGCCTGTCACCTAATTGTACTAGATCATAACAGAAGAACTTTAGAGTAAAAAGTCTGGAGTGGATCTGGTCAGGGACGAGTAGGAATTTAATGGCCAACCTATTAAGAAAACGATGTTGGCTTCGGAGACTCAGCGACAAAACTTATGGCCTAATTTATCTCGCGCTGATCTATGCTAAAGTGGAGCAAATAAGTATAAGGCACCCCCATTAAATTTTTTAGAATTTTATTATTACTGCACAAATTCCCCCGCAAATTTGTGTGTGGAGCGATGATCGTACGGGAATCAGTATACATATTCGATTCCTTAATATAAAGAGAAACACAATTGAGGCGATAAAAATATTTAATAGACATTCAGACCAGTCTGGTTTTGTGAACTCATTATCAGAGAATGTCATCTGTGAAAAATATACAATGAAAATGATAAACATTAGATCTAAATCTTATAAGAGTATTCTATGTTTTAAAACAAAGAAAATAAATATATAAGAAATGAAGTTAAAAACTGAGTTCTAAGCATTAAAAATTAGAACACGTATTTTGTGCTGGTGCGTCACGTGAGATACAGTGGGGTTGAAGTCAGGTCCGACGGCAAAGTAGGTCTATTTTTTAATATATGCCAGGATCCAAGAATTTTGAGATCTGCTGAGTTATTGGCTGACTCTGAGATTGAGAAATTATCAAGTTTAAACGGGTGATTCAAATTTTCACACTCTACCCTAGGATATGAATAAGGTGGTTTTTATAACGGTCTACTTGTTCTATGACTAATACCTAAATGTTCAGAAACGTGAACTATTGCCTGTTTGGATGTGCTACTTGTGAATGCCCAAGAAAGAATAAGTGTATGCGCAAATTGTAAACAACTCTTTTCATGACGGCATACTACGTGTGTCCTAATTAAATATTGCATAAAATTACTACAAAATGTTGAGGAACGTGTAGTGCTCTGTGGCACGCGATTGATCCCGGTGGTAGTGAAGGAAGTTGCTTCTGATGGTAGTGGAGAGACCTGCTTGTGGTGGTAGTGAATAGAGTTGCTACTGGCGGCAGTGAAGTAGGTTGTTTCTGGTCGTAATGGAGGAAGTTGCTTCTGGTCGTACTGGAGGAAGTTGCTACTGGTGAGAGCGGAGGAAGTTTTCGTGAAATTCCCGGAGCCTGACGGTCATGGAGCGCAACTTATGAAGAGGAGGTAGGATCGCCATCCTGCAAGGATCATTTTTTTGGATAGCTCCAATATTAAATGAACTGTCTATGTACCATGCGATCAAAACTTGTTTCACTGGTAATAAATATATATATAAAGAAAGTGTTTTTCGATGGTCAATGAAAATTGCAGGTGAAGTATAACAAGAAAAGTAATCAAATCATAATTATTTTAAAATATTGTACAAGGACTTCAACTCTAAATTTTTGTTTTCAAAGCTCTTGACGTCGAAGTGGACCAGAGTACGAGGGACACTTCAACTAATTCAGCCGATGGTAAAAATAAACACTATAACAATGCAAAAAGTAATACAATAGGAAAATTGTACGTTTATTATTACTAAGATCTTTCCTGAATAGACAAAGTCATTATGTTAACTAGGAGCTTCTTCAATTACTAATATAAGTATCCATGCACTGATATGCTCATTACATTCTAAAAGTTTGTTTTCTATTACGAAAAGCTTAACCAAACTAGAAAACTAGACTGTCATTGAAACTTGAACAGATTTTCGCCTTCGCTTGATGAGTTCTTAAAGTATAATGCAACACCTGCCAACCGTACCTGAAGTGATAAGTGTCAGGCCTCTGCCCAAAGAATGAACCTGGGAGCACTACGATGCCAGTCCGCTCCACCAGATGGTAGGCGTAGTAGAGGTCGGGTGCCTGGCCAGCCGCCTCTGCCGCCTTTATTGCCTGCAAAATGGGAGAGTTTCAATCTCCATGTGTCAGTCAAATTGCCGTCAAAAATACAATGGTAAGGAAGGTAATGGAAACGATAAATTTTATTTTAAACTACACTATCTGGCCAAAAAAGTTTGTCGTGCCCTGAAGAAATGTGGAAATAACCAAGCTTAATAGTTCACTGAATCAGTTTCTACGTTTTACGTTGATTACAACTTTCATTCTGTTCGGCATCAATTCTTCAAGTTTTTGCATTATCTAAACGAATATTTTTCCAAAGTGCGAGCAAAAGTTGAGAAAGATCATCCAATGGAGAAGGAAGATGTATTGAGGCTCGCAGCTTCCCCTCCAGTTGATCCCATAAATTTCCGACAAGGTTTAAATCAGGAGATTGAAAAGCCATTCCAAATGAAAAAATGATCATCCGTGATCCTTAAGCCAATCATACACTACGTATAACTGGGGATGCAAGTGTCATCTTGAAAAATACCAGAACCACAAAGGAAATAAATATCCACACACGGGTGTACTTTATCACTTATGTTGCATGTTCAAATAATATTGATATTTCATTTTATTGCGGTACAAGGTTATCAAACCTAATCCCGACCATGTCAAACATCCCCATATCATAACACTACCTTCGAAAGCCTATACTGTCGGAGTGATGAAGGAGGGATCCAAAGATACATGGGCTTCCCGTCTCACTTCAAGTCTGTCATCTTTCTGGACCAAGGTGGACCTCGATTCATTTGACCATAGGACGTATTCCCATTGCTCTGCAGTTCAGTTTTGGTGGTCTTTTGCAAATTGAATCCATTTCATTCGATTAGCTTTAATGACCAATGGTTTCCTGGTGGTTACACAAATTCTTAACCCCATTTCTTTCAGTTCTCGGCGCATGGTGCTAGCAAACATTTTCTTAAGACCTTCAATGAACATACTACTCAACTGCTCAACACTTTTCCGCCAGCTTGCGCTCTTCAATCACTTCAGACAACGCCTGTCGCGACTATTCAGAATTTTAGCTCTGCCACAATTACTCCTGGATGACTGCACTTTATCATCTTTTTCCACTGAGTAATGGTTCTTCGCCCCACCGTAAGTCCTATGGCCAACATTTGAAGCAGTTCTCTGGTGGATTTCCCAGCCCGGTGCAAAATAATAACCTGTTCTTTGTCGTAGACGGAGGTTTGTTTCGCATGTTTTTTTCAGAGGGATTGTTCATGCTTGTTCCGGCAGAGCGAGCAGGTGCGGTACTGACAACTAGTGACACTGAGCGCAACCTTTGTCACTATGTTCATTTTATTCAAATTTATTATGAGGAAACCAGTAAGAAAATGTTTAAATTACAACTACATTTTACTAGGGTGGAACAAACTTTTTGATTGGATAGCGTATGCACAGTAGAACTACGCTGATTTTCGCATGCGCTAGTCCAACTTTGAGATAAACATTACCGCAGGCAAAGCCTTTTGTTCGCAAATAGGATTTCTGCTTCAGCCAAAGAAGTTTTTCAGTCAAGGCTTAGTTCGGACGATAAATACTAGAAAATAGTCTAGCGTCCGACCTCTGCTAAGATGGAAGCCAAGAATAAAATCATCCTGTAAAATTTTTCACGACGAACCCCAACTGAGTCATCTTGCAGTAAGATATTTGAGCGAGAAAGGATAAAAACCTAACAAACGCATTGCATAAGCACGTATGAAATGAAACCTAATCAAAAGACTATATCCGTATTAACACCTAGCTGAGTCCAAAATTTCATGATAGGGATTGAATTACTATGACGCAAAATGATAAAGCATCACACACTATCCTGGACTGAATAGACCGAGGTTGAAAGAGTTTCTCTTCAGGCGTCATGGCAGAACGACGTATCATCTGCTTGTATTTTAGGCTACATCGTCACTAGACACGCAACGTTTGCTCTCTTACGAAGGGGATCTTACGCAGTCAGAAAATAAGGATTGAGTATAAAAAACTTGAAAAAGTCGCAAAAAAAAAATCTAAAATACAGTTGGGTCTTTCAAAAAACGTGTTTCAAGTAAATAAATGAGAAATAAATTAAGAATCAATGTAAATTTGTACTAAATGTATACTTAATTATCTTTCCTTTCACAGCACCACGTTGCTTTCTGGAAACGGTGCTCTTGTAGAAGTTCCATAGTGTGACTCTTACAACAAGGGAATTAAATCATACCGTGAAGGGTTGATGATTCACTACCAATACATGATATTTCATCCGTCGCAGTACAAACCGTTCAAATTATAAATAAAAACATGAAGATAAACTTTGAAATATGTTTTCCACCTTTGGATTTAACACGAGGGAAAAAGATTTGTTCCTGAAACAAATGTCAACGACTTCTATTTCATACTTTCGATTTATGATCTCGAACACCACCAATAAATTCTCACAGGCTTTCTTATATGTCCTGCATTTAGTTCGTTTTAAGCACCAGTCCATGCCAAATGTAGAAAATATGTGCTCTGTGGAGCCTGATCAAGCAGGACGTGTGTGGAGGTCAAACTATAGCTAGCGAGACTTTTTGGCTGGTGCTCTCGAGAATTTTAGCCTGTTTTAGGCTAGTGTAATATATTGAAAATATTTCTAGTAGTCATTAAGATTCAAAAGTATATCTGGCAACATTCGGGACTGCCACGCCATGCGTGGCCACGCAAGCCGGAAGCCAGTTGACTTCTAGACGTCGTGCAGTCACAGCACGTGCTGGCGACGTGTGTGTATATAAGTATCGTGAGTACCCCTAAGTCTAATTCTATAACTATTCTACTTAATCTATTCACTCCTATGCTTATCTAATTTCTTCTAAGTTCCGTGTTCCATTTTCGATGTGCACTGATCCCGGTATAGTACTTATTAGTGAAGGCTACAGACGATGGTAAGTTCCTAGATAACTTTCGCCGTTTGTATCATGTGTTGGAGTGTCTCATAGATTACAATCCCAGCTATGGGGAGTTGTTATAGATAGCTAATTTCCCCCTATTTTTGAGGTATCTTTGTTTATGAAGTCATCATATTTTAAGAGAATTTGTAGACAGGGTAAGAAGGAATGTTTAAATTCGCAATGCATTGAAGAGGCCACGTACAGTTTACGCCTCGCTACCAATAGCATCACCTACGATTCAAGTACCAATAGATGATGAAAGACAGGAAATGAAGCCCCTGAAGTAAAATCATCAATGCATGCAGGACTAAACAAAAAAAAAGAGGAAGAGCCGCAAATGAGGCTATGACCCAACCATTGCACTGCCGTCTGTGGCAAAGTATTGTGAAAAATAGAAGTGACAACAGAACACTATTATTGAAGGAAAACCAATAAAATCCTTCGAGAACACCCACAACCTACCATTCTTCTTAAAATCTGTTTTTTATAACCCCGCTGACAACGAAGCCCTGTGGCTCGTTGTGATGTAACTTCATGCTTCTGAAAATCGCACACAAGATCTATTTCACTTGCCCTCCTTGGTTTCTCTGTGTATAGAAAGTGGAATACAGAGCCCTTGCCTTGTTTTGAATGCGATACATCTCCAGGCTATGAAAATTTACAAGTAAACAAAACGAGACTTACTCATTTTGGGAGTGCATTTTAGGAGGGAAGAAATATTTCAAAATTTAGTACCAGATTACGCAGTGCTTTCCCTTTCCTTAACCTGGAAGCTCTGAGAATCATGAGCCTCGCCANCCCCCCCCCTACCTTCGCCGGCAGGTGGATGCGAGGGAAGCAGAACATGGAGCCACGGACCTCGCTGCAGGACACACCGTCCATCGTGTTAAAGAAATCCGTCACCAGGCGGGCGCGCTGCCCCAGCGACTCTAACACGGATGACTTCTCCGAGACAAAACGCTCGTACGATGGATCGCCAGGCCTTGGAGGCTTGACTGTGCAGTCCAGAAGTACCTGCAGATACCGTAAGGGCAGACCAGTTAAGTCCACAGCGGTAGATATAAAGCCTGTTCGAATGAGTAACAAACTTGAGGGTTAATTGTCTGACTGCGAGCAACTGAGTTAACATTCTAAATAAAGTCAAATAACTTAGGGGCTTAACCTCAAAAGAAGTATTTCCGTCATCGCAAAGAACATATTTCGAAAGCATAGATCGATAATAGTGTGGAAAAGGTAAATAATCGGAAGAGTAGTTGGCATGTTGCATAATTAAGACATTTGCGTTCTAATTTTCACCCAATATAGTGCGTTCTTATGAGAAATGAAATAGAGAAGTTTAACGCGAGGCATAATTTGTACCGTAGAAAGTCTTTAGAAGCCAGTAACACTTTATTCTCAGTGTTCTATGAAAACTTTTAATTAACAGGAATGTAGCTCATAAATACAACGAACTTCAGAAAGAAAAACAATATCAGTAAATAAGCTCCTTACACAAGAAATTAGTCACCTGCTATTTTTCGAGCTTCAATTATTTACTAAGTTCATCAATCGGTTTTCAAAGCTATGACCGAAGTTTAAATTATATGCAAGTACTGAACAGGCAGCAGTTTTTATTCAAAGTGGGCAAGGTATAGACCTGTTTCTCAGTCGCTCCACAACGATGGGACGAAAATAAGACGTATTGGAGGGGCAAAAAGGGGCTATTGTACATGGTCGGGTTAAGGGACACCCAGTGAAGGAAGTAGCGGAATTCGCTGGTATTTAATGCCGCACCGTTATGCGGGTCTACCCACAATGGAAACAATCCGGTATGTATGGCAATTCGAGCGAAATTAAGATTGAAAAATTCTAGCCGATGGTGACCGCCAAAATGTATTCCGAATTGTTGACTAGGATTGCTTTACAACAGGAATGGAACTATTACAAGGCGTCAATGATGGTCCTTCTCCTGCTGTTTCTGAACAAATTCTTCGGAGGGATCTCCGTGTAATGAATATACGTATGAAGCAGAGTGGATCGTAAGCGACGGACGTTAACTCCTGCCCAAAAGACTACTCGTTTAAACTGGGACAAATCACGCGCACATTGGACTGTAAAGGAATGAAGTATCAAGTGGTCAGATGAATCATGATTCTGTCTCTATGGCAATGACGCCCGCTGCAATGTTCATCGAAGGCCTCATGAAACCTTCAAAGGAGCCCGTGTGCAGGAGGCGGTACAATGAGAAGGAGGGTCTGTCATGTCCGGTAACTGTTTCATATACACAGAAGGGGGTCTTGAATTGAGGTATCCGTCAAACTGAACCAGCATGGCTACACAGGGCTGCAAAATAATCAAGTTTTGCTATTTGCACAATATCTGACTAAAGAGAGGCATGTTGCTTGCATATCTTTAGTATGATAACTGCCGGGTGCATCGAGTTTGAACTGTTATTAAATGGCATGGCAGTCATTCAGGATATGTTAAGCATTTAGATTAGTCAGCTAAATCCCCTGACATTAACCAAATAGAAAATTTGTGTGACCACCTAAAATGACAAATTAGATGTCGAGAAGATCGTCCGTGTACAATGGCCGCTCTCCGACACCAGCTGATGCAAGAGGGGTTTAAAATAGACCAGGTGTACATTACGACACTTGTAGACTCAATGCTGCTTAGAATTGCCGCCATTATTCGTGCCCGTGGAGGTCCTACTTCATATCAGTAGCAAGTGGCTAATTTTTTGTCCGGGGAGCTTGCTAATGTACGCTAGTTTTGGATCCGTGGAGCGCCACGCAGATACATTGAAAGCTTTCAATGTTGGGTCAGACACTAATTATATCACAAACAAGGGAATATAGAATTTGGTAAGACGTGGCTATGTCTCTGACAAAAAAATGATAACAAATAAATTGCACGTTTGTATTTTCCAAGTGAAGTAACAATCGAAACGACAGTTTCCTCGTACTAGAGGTAAATTGGAATGAAAAGCGTCCTCGTTTTCGCAAGTGGGTGAGCAATCAAGGAAAAGTTCAATTAGAGAAAAAAATTCAATCAGAAAAATACTTCAAAGTTCCCCAAATAGATTCCGATTTAACTCCTGTCACATTTCTACTGCGTACGGGTTTCAAGACACATTAACGATCACTACCAGTGTAAACTGGGAGTAATGGACTGTGGAGAAGAATGTTACGCTGTACTTGTCCAAACTAGGATTCCATCATGTGGAGGCTGTGGATACTTGACTAGTAGCCGAGCCATTATCGCCGCTTTTATCATATTATGTGGAGCAGAGCCATTATCACCGCTTTCATCATATTATGTAGAGCAGAGCCATTATCGCCGCTTTTATCACATCATGTGGGAGCTAAAGATACCTGACTAGCAGCAGAGCCCTTATCGCCGCTTTCATCACATCATGTGGGAGCTTTAGATACCTGACCAGTAGCAGAGCCATTATCGCCGCTTTCGTCACATGATTTGGAGACTGTAGATACTTGAGTAGTAGCAGAGTTATGGTTACCACATTCTGCCTAACGTTTTAGTTGATGTGGATGTATTCTCCATACGGGTAACAGTTGGTTATCAACTAGAGGGTTTTGACATGTTCCGGTTATTACGGTCTGGCAGAGATTATTTCTAGGCTATCCAACGCACGCTTTGCATTGTCCAGGAGGTTCAAAATAGAGTAAAAGGAAAGTTACAAATTGAAAGTTATGAAGGGACAATCATGCTAAATATCTTAACAATAACTCGGCTCAACTAAAAGCTGGCTATTGCACTTGAAAAGCTGAACAATGTTTACAATGTTTTAAATTATGATGCACTTGTTTTGTCGCATATCTGTAAATGTGAGCGTGCCCGTAAATCCTTTTTGACATGTTCAGTATAAAAAAAATCTAAAAAATTCCATTTTCTGTAAAAAAACGAGTAAATTTGTTAATCTCTGTAAGATTACTTCTTATTTTCTTTGTGTTAAACCTGATACTCCTAAATTTATTTTGAACGTTAAACAAAAATAATTCTTAGGTAATTCGGTCAGAGGGACTGGTTGTTTAAGGAAACTGCGCAGTCTACGATACATCGAGCAGGTAACCGAGAGGAAAGGAAACAAACTATTCCAAAGGAGTTGCCGTACATTGCCACATATTAGTTTTTAAATGCCCTAATAACTACAGACCGGATGTGTGAGTACTGAGTACAGTGGGGCATGTGGAGTTTAACCTTCCTTTCCTACAAGAAGCCAACGGTTTCTTACAAATCCCACGGTCGCACACCAGCATAGAACCTGAGCCCTCTGCTCTTGAAGCGAAGCGCGCTACCCATTTGACGGCAATGCTAATCTCCTGCGGCGTCCACACGTGATTGTTTGGAAAGCACGAAGAAATTACGCGCACCTAAGCAAAGCTGGGCTAACAAAACATCCAAGAAGACCAAATGAAATGCATTCAACCCGCGTGCAAGAAGACCAACGCGTGATGAAATGCATTCAACCCGCGCGCTTTTAAGAACTCCTGATTCTCCTGCACGAGTTGAAGGCGGGCACCTGACAATTCATGGGACACGGTGTGTGCCTGAGCAGCTCGCTGGCGACCTCGGCAATTCCGGTGTCCAGGTTGTGGAAATGCACGTAACCGCCGCGTGCACCGCACTCGCCCATAAACCCTGCACAATGATATGAAGTACTAATGCATACAGTCCAGTGCCCCTGCTTAAATTTTTAGAAACATTTAAGCGTTAATGTGGGCGCTATGGCACACTGGTTAGTGTGATAGCCTCGCAGCTGGGAAGTTAGGGTTCGACTCCCGGCTCAAGCAGTGATTTTCACGTTACCGTGGAGTACTTCCCTTGGAAAAGGAAGCTTACACCACACATTCCTTACATCCCTCACGCGTCAGTAGTTTTAAGGCATTGTAAACCCAACGGTAAAACGTGTTGGAATTAATAAAGGTATTTGTAAGGCATTTGATGAAGCTCGTGATAAGCTTGAACTACAACGCCAGTTTATTATGATCCATAGTGACGTAGATATAAGAACCCTAACGGTTTCCGTTGGTATGAGAAAGCAGCTAGTTCACTGGCGTACTTGTGTACTTTTGCTCTATTCTCTGGATCAAGACGGTAGTCTTTTGCTTGAAAATTCATTCAGAGGAGTGAACTGCTCCGGCCAGTTTAGTTTACAGAAGTAATTGCACACATGAAATTTCCTTTTTTATCAGACATCTAGCTAGGCAACATTCGTAAAACTCAATCAGATTATACATTTCAAAATATGGAATGAAAATATTAAACAAAACTCCTTCTATCAGTATTAGGTCTCATAAACACGTGAAACATTGGGCGTAGGACAAAAGTATTCAAGTAAACGAGTCTCAAAAGTTTAATATTTAGTTGCGAAATCTTTTTTGGCAATTAGTTCCTAAAGATGGTTTTCACATGAAGAAATTGAGCGTTCGCAAGCTTGGGAGTGTATAGTCGTACGAGTCCATTCTACAACGCGTATTTTCCTCAGTTCGTCAAGATTCATCAACTTGGCTGAAGAACCTTCGTATCCAGGGTTCTCCAAATATGTTCGATGAGATTGAGGTTCGGAGATTAGCCTTGCCAAGGGAGAACGTATATATTCTCCTTCAAAAACCATTCGAATGTTTATTTTGCCTTGTATTTAGGGTCGTTATCATGGTGGAATGTCTGTTTGCGTTCTTGGAATAAATGCATCGCACTTGGAATGAGACTCTTCTCCAATACTTGATGTTACATGGTCCCATCCATCTTTCCATCAATGATATGAAGTGCGCCGGTACCATGGGCTATGGACCAGCCTGAAGCCATTACATGGGCACCTCCGTGCTTCACAGTCGGAATGGTATCATGCTTCTCATACGCTCTTCCTTGTGTCCTTCACAAATGACGAGCGGAGTTACGACTAGACAATTCAATCTTGGTTTCATCGGACCAGATAACAGTCTTCCAAAATGCATGTACTTTCTCCAAATGTTCTTATGTAAAGCTTATACGACTTGCGACGTGGTTTTCGCACAGCATGCTAGTTTTACGGAGTGTGAACCATTGGATCCAATTGCTGTGAAGTTGTTTATTGAGTTTTTTCTACTCATTTCTGTCCTGTCCCGGAGGTTGGTTTCCAGATCAGTTTTTAACTCTTTGCTAGTCATCATGAGCTTATTTTTAATCTTCCTCGTTAAAAGTAGACGAGACCGAAGATTAATCTCTCGTGGAGCCCCTGACTTTGGTAAGTTAACTGTTTAGTCAAACTCGTTAAACTTATGAATCATTGAACCAATGGTAGAGTATGGCTCATTCATCTGGGTAGAAATCTTACTGTAAGATATTCCTTGAGAATGGAGCTAAATTATTTGCTTCCGTGCATATTCCGAGACTTCTTTCATTTTCAGGATGAAGTCCTTTAGGTGACTGTACACTACGACGGCTGAGGAGTGACTAATGCCATTCTGAAACACGTCAATTTTTCATCCCGAAATAACTACAATATCCTACAAGTTATTCTTGAATATCTTGAATATCTTGAAGTTGTTTGGGCCTCTATGCCC
>VOMN01008376.1:0-15116 GCA_014899125.1 Orchestia grillus
TTCTGGCAGAGATTTGCGGATTTTCTGTAAGTGCTCCTTGAACAATTCGACCATTTTCTTCTGATCGCCCCGTTCTTTTCCGTCCTGATAGACCTTTGTTGAGATTCAGGTTTGTTCCTTCTGTTGTGTACTTAGTAACATTTCACCAAATAGTCATCTTTGTTGGAGACTTTGTTGGAGACTGCGTAGTCATCTTTGGTAGTTTCCTGTTGGAGACAGGAAAATACTCTTGAAATGATTGAATGACCTGTTGGAGACTTTTCGTTTGAAAATAACTCTCAACGGTGAATGTTCTTTGTTCTTTTGTGAGTTGCATAATTTGGAGGCTCTTCGATTGCTAAAAATCTTGAATAGTTCAAGACCACGTTTTCGCATTCATGCGTTATTCAACTTAAGAGTTGAAGCCCTACCAATGATACCAAAGCATAAGACAACAAAATGTGATTTTCCAATTTTTTGTAAATTTAATAGTTTCTGAATTAAAGCCTTCGAAAATTGGGTATCGTTTTTTTTGGACACCCTGTATATAACACAAATTCGATACGGGTTTTTACAGTCTAGTTTAATTAAAGCTATATTCATTATGCTTGTTTCTGTTGGACATGAGAGAAAGGGAGGTTCCACATTATTTTTTTTAAAACAATTTGAATCGGTAAGGATATCCAGCAGGAAATCTTGGTACGCAATTGAAATCTTTCATGCCCTTTGTTATAATTTTGTCAATCTTTTAAGACATAACTTTTCATAGATCATATACAAAATAAAACCCGAGGGTAAAATAGTCGAAGTCGAACATTTAGAACATGCATGAATTATTATTTTCATGGCGAGTAATTGGTGAGCTATTCACAATGTATGCAGTAAACGCCGATAAGAAAAGATAATGTCTACTGCATCATGTGAGTTGGTTATCTCTACAAAATATGGATAAAAATATACTCCAAATCCTGTATCGAAAAATGAATGTTATGTGCTTCGACGAGAAATTCCTATCATGTCAGAACATTGAACTGAATGAGAAATCAAATACTGCTTTGTTCTTTCTATGAAAGAGGCATAAATTATGAGGTCGTGATAAAAATAACGGAGATCACAACAGCAAATAAATTGTAGTAATCGCAAATAACACTTCACAATTGTCATGTACGTTCAACGCAAATTTCTGAAAAAAGTACATTGATAAAGTGAAACTTCCAGTCAGCTGATGCGTATATACACTTACGCTCAACGGAACTCCATTTATGAGAGCTCTGAGGTCTTGTAAAGTTATGTCTTTAAGGTTTTTAACGAGGTTTTTAACGTGAAAACTTACGTTAAAATCCTGAGTCCAAATTGGTTGAGTACAGAGAGCATTCACTTAGATGAAATTACGCCACCAGCTGATCGCTACGAAATCGTAAATATTTTCGATCACCAGGCCCCGGACAAGTTGTTGATGGCGTGGAAGCTTGTTTTGAAATTAAAGATTTCATAAAACAAGATATCACTAAATCGAACGGGCTGTGACCGAATGGGACGGGTTATGTTGAAGAATTGTGGCGCAGATCAGGGCGTGTATCACAGATACCATTAAACTGGTCATCAACTAAAACGGATTCAAGACCGATGTTGCAAATTTTGACTAATTGTAGATATCTGATAATGAATATAAAGTCTAAATTGTTTGTTTGATATTTTTTCAAGATGCTTCAGAGCAGGTTCCCGCAGAGCAGTAGTCGTAGGCTTCTCACGTCTCACAGCTCCAATGTCTCTGTATTACTTACCCTGCAATCATTGGAGTGACGTAGTACTTTGATGAAATGTAAAGGATTTTTCCAGGAGAACAATTTTATCGTCTGGAGATGGTCCGTAAAGTGATTCCGTTTCGCTATTCTGCCGGTCCTGTAGCACAGGCTGCGCTCCACCTATGCACACCAGTCTTATCTTGGCACTAATGTCATTACGGTCGCTAGTATTTGGTTTTAAGTTGGTCTCTAGAATGCCTGCAACATTTGAAGAGCTCTTCGGCTGCGAGATTTAGCTTACAAATCAGTCGTTGCAAGGCACTTCAGGGCTGATGTCATTCACTGTCAATTCCGTGAAATCTTGATTAGAAGTGCAAAGAATGATTACAAGGTAGAAAAATGAGTTGACTAATTTGTTGAAGTGAGTACCAATGGGTAAGACGAAGCTCGAGGCTTTCTGTTGTCACGATTCTGTAAACTGCAGTTTGATTATCCCTCCAGCATGCTAAAACTGGCACCGTCTGACTACTTTTTGTTCATGGCCGTGGTGCTTGCCTTTGTATATTTAATAATACTTTGACGAACCCAACGACGACGACACAAAAAATGTTGTGGATATATGGCTATTGTCAATTTCTTTGAAGAAGGTATACACAAGTTCGCCGTCCATATCAACAAGTGTTTCAGCAACCCTTGTGCAAAAGCATTTTAGATAGTCTTCGCTGAAAACACCGTTGAAATAATGCTGTACAAGGAATTCAATAAAATCTAATAATCATAAAAAAGGTGTTCTGAAACCTGGTTTTACACACCTTTTAAATATAAATGATAGTGCCCGAGTAGTTCAAGTTAAAACGTGATATATTTTTGGAAGGGACCTTCGTTGTAGAAAAATAATTTAAAATAATTATCTAACATGCAGAAATAAAACACTAGAAAAACCTTTTATTGTATTTTTTTTTCCGAAACGGGATCAAATTCTGGACACCTTCGTATAATAACCATCTAACAAGTAATTTATATATATATACATATACATAATGGGTGTATACCATTATTATAATTTTATAAAATTTACGTCAATACTTTTCCTAGGATATTATACCTAATAATGTAACGGTTGATGCATATAAAAAATAATTCTCTAATGTTTTTTTCTTCACGATGCCTCGTACTTTCGGGAATATAACTGACCACGACCGCTAAATTTGAGTGAGGGGATTGTGGCATCGCAGAAGCGGCACATAAGTCGTATGGTCAGCAATCCCTACAGCTATTTGTATTTTGGGTGCACGGTTAGGGAATGAACGCGTCGTGAGTAGATGGTCATTAGCGAAGGAAATTTTCGGAAACAGGAGGCAAGGAAACAGCAAAAAAATGGGAAAACCCTCATCTTGGCTAACACGAGCGTCGAATGTAACATGTCACGTAAAATCCATTGCTCACAGACCCATTTAGACGTTTTATCCTTGGAACTGTGGTGCGGTTAGCGACGCACGCAGTAAAAGGTTCCACAGAACATACTTTGCCGATGGAAAAATGGCATCAGGGTTAATAGAGCACAGCCATGCGTGCAGACGCTTGATGGTCATTAGCAATAAATGTTCTTCAGCTAAATATAAGCATTAAGCGAAAATGAAAAGATAGATTTAGAATAAATTATGATATACATTATATTGTAGAACAACCATCAAGCGTAGCGACTTGGTGCATCTTTGCAACTATAGCCTATGTCAATTTGAATTTAGGGCACGGTAATTACGTATTAATTTAAAATTTTACGCGTATATCTTTCGCATAGCGAACTCATGACGAAAACAAAAACAAAAAAGGTCTAAAAACCTGTTTTTAAAACTTTTCTTTGTCATTTCTTAACTTATTTACTAATCTTATTTAAGAAGCACATGATATTCAAAGTGTCTCAATCGGTGGCCCAGTGGTTCTGTTGGGAAGTTCACACCATTTTAGTCCCTCGGGTGTCGACGTCAACTCATCCTTCACCCGCCAGTACCCAAAAATGGTGCACCGCTAAAAATCTTCCAACGCTCCCAGGACAAAAATTAGTCACTTACGACTAATATGGCGTACGACTTCCTCGAGCAAAAATAATGAGGGTAATTCTGAGCGGTATTGCGTCCATAAGTGTCCTGATGTCCACCTGGTCGATTTTAAATCACAATTGCAGCAACTGATCTCGTAGTGCGGCATGCAGCACGTGGACGATCTTTTCGATGTCTAACATGTCGTTCAAGGTGGTGTCATCAATTTTTTATTGGGTCCATGTCTGGGGACTTATCTGGCCAATCTAAATGCTTGATATATTCTGAATGACTGTCATACGAAATAATGACAGTTCTACCAATTTTCATCCTGAAAGATAGCTGAAGTAAATAGCCTTTCTACTGTCAGATATTGTGCAAATGGCCAAACTTGGTTATCTTGCAGTTCAACGTAGCCATGCAAGTTCAGTTTGAAGGATACCCCAAGTAAAGGACCCACTTCTGTGTAGTTGAAACAGCCCCATAACATGACAGACCCTCGTCCTCCTTGTGAGACCCTCGAAAAACAATACGAGACTATGTAATTTTTTGTCCTGGAAACTTATTTTGATACGTAAAAAAATATTCGATTTCTGTTTACTATAAATTACTCTACTATACACAACCAATGAAGTGCATAAACATCCACCGATTAAAAAATTATGCACAATATGGGAAATTATGCACAATATGGGAATGGGTTCTGCTTCCTGGCTACTGATTAAATTCTTAGTATTCATTAATAAGAACTATTACACAGGTAAAATATTGATAGGAATAGTCAAGAAACTTGAACGAATACTCTTTTCAGAAGGTCTCTTTATAGATTTTGTACGAGTTTAATGTATTCAGAACACAAATTTAACCGTTTTTCAATTTTTATACGAGAGACGAAATTGGTCTGACTTTGAAAAATACCTGTATAGACTAGATTACAAGAGAAAATGTTTCAGAGCGTAACAGTAATTTCATAAAAGGTTAGAGTAACTATTTTAAATCTGATATCAAGTACATTAAGCCTATCAAACTTGCATTAATTAGAGTCATGCTTCATTAAAAGGCTGATCATCGTACAATTTCCACCCCTTCGAAGAAATGAACAGAGAGTTTTTGAAGGAGAGCAAAACTACTATTTATAAAAAAAGGTGTTTTTGACAGTAGTATGGTCGAAAAATATTTCACCTACCTATTGATTTCGGAAGAACACATGTATTATATTACTGCCCAGGAAGCGGCGACTTTATACGTCAGTTTTATACTACTGAAAAGTAAATGTAACATCCCTGGCTGGCATCATGAATCGAATACAATCAAGAAAAATTTTCATCAATATTTAGCATTGAAAGCTCACCGTTGTCGTGATTTTTTCTATTTGCCTTGAGAAACTCGGGGAGCTTACAGGTGAGTCTTATAAAAATTGCTTGTCTCAGAGCGAACACAAGGCAAGTTCTTAAATAAAACGGACTGTAAATAAACGGGCTCCGAAACCTAATTGCAAAATACATGTTCTGAAATATTTCTTCTTAGTTTCTCTCACATTTTTATGCTTCAGCTTCTCATAACAATACGTAACGGAAATGACCAATCATAAAGGTATACTTTTATTTTCCCAAAAATTTACGGTCCATGATTGAGAACATTAAAGCTGAAACGCTGTGCAACGTTTGACTTCAGTCGAATTTTGAAGTAATGGATGCAATGAGAGACAGATGCCCTAGTGTTGGATAACAGATGCAGTAAACTTAACTAATTTAATTCACTGACAATAAAATTGTTTTCCCCAATTTCCATTATCAAGGAACAAATAAAGTTATTGTCATACTTCCAAACTATGACGCAAAAGCGCATGTGATTAAGTCAAGATTCTGTTAGTCAGGAGACTGCTGATTATTCTGATTTTATTCCACTTCATAGAAGTACCCTTACATACATCTAGACTATGTAGTTGGTTCATTTTATTTCAGTGTACATATTCGGAGAAGAAGCATACAGTGGTAAATAGTGCATTAAATCCTCAAAAAAGTTTTATGAATGTATGAATAAAGAATTAGCCAATGTCCAAAAAACAAAAAAATACGGTGGAAAACTTCAGACGTTAGAAGCAGCATTGTTGTTTGCAGAGTCGATTTCTTAAATGTTTTATTCTTTCAATAAATGAAATAGGGAACTGTCTTCAAATATTTAATTTTTATGTTTCAAAAATATGCTAATTTTCAACGACTTGTAAAATGCATCGTACACTTCCCGTGTATGATATTGAATATTGAACTTTAAAGTACGAGTACATGATACTACTTGCTGTACATCAGCGTACATACTAAAAAAAGAAAAAGAAAAGGTGAAAAACAACCGTATATCAGCGATTTTAAAAGGTGAGAGTTTCTTCTTCAATTTGAATAAAAGCCAGAACTGTACATAAAATTTTTCGGTAGGAATTTTCCCGTATGATAATTTTCCCGTAATTTTAGTCATTAAGAACGCCACAGAATTTATTTTTCGTTTAAGGATATTCTACAGGTTGTCATGCAGTCATCTCTCGTGTATAATTTTGGTTGTGTACATTGTGCATCGCAGTACGTGGGCTCAACTCACCGAGCACCTTTCATGAGAGTTGCTGAATATGCCAGTGGCAGTTATCGCAAGGGAAATGTCCTCGGGTTTCTCATCTGCTCTATCATCAAGCATCGTCATTGTTCTAAAGTTTGTTGTGGGCAAAATAGTATCATTGACAAATTTAAAGTAGTAGCCACTACTACAATACTCTAGAACTATGTAATTTAGAATCCCTACACATCCATATAACTAAGTCATCAATCAACGACGTGTTTGTGGGAACTCTGAAAAGACGAGCAGTTATCTCATAGTTTTCAGTTTTTCTTATTCCTGAAACACATTACTGCAGTGTCATGTGCATGCATTTTAAATATCAATCTCCTCGCATTTCGGAAATTGTTGAATTGAACTAATAATTTTGAGCTAACGAGTTTGAAACGCTCAAACTAAATGTTTGTTGATACATTTTTCTATTTTCGCTATTTTTAAAATGCTGAGTAAAAACAAGTGGACCTTGTCTCATTTTTTCAACTGATGGATGGAGAAACTGATTCCTTTCTCTGGAGAAGGATTTCGGATATGTAATTGCTCATAGATCATATTACCATTCCAAATGTTTAACGAAATCTGTTGAGTTCGGGTATTTAAAAGGGGTTATTCAGAGAGGCAATTCTTAAATGGAAGTTAATTGTCTTTTTCGAATGAGGGCCTTCCCTGAGAATTGTAACATCTAGAAAATTATTCTGCAATGTTGAAGAATTACTTAAATAATTTCAAATGTTCTCCTCGCGTTCAGACAAAGTCCGTCACACCCAAGTTTTCAGAACATTTCGCACCACAGACGTGGGATCACCTACACCTACGTCCGCAACTGCAGAGCTGGAACAAAAGAATTCAGTAGATGAGACTCAAAGACCATCTGATGGAAAAGTCTTTGCTGATATTTTGATTCGCTGGCAGATTCGTAAAGAGTTTCTAGTTTTATTATTCTTCTGCAACTGATGAGGCGTTTAAATAGCATTGTGGCTTTAATCTAGCGAATCATCACTCGAACGATACCTCGTTCAAAATATTTGAATTGTTCAAACTTATCTGTATCGTACTTATGCACATGTAAAAACGCATATTGACTTTGGGAAAAGACTAATAAAATAAATTATAGAAAGTGCAGGATCTCATCTTAATACAGTAGAATACTACCCATGTTTTCTGAACGGCTCAGGGCAGGAATTTTAATTCAATAAATGTTGGCTTGAAAGAATCCTTTTCGTAAAACGTCTTCTCCGTGGTTGCCTTGCTGTTATATTCAGCTACAAAACCTTCCACCCAGGGTAAATGAAGTTAACATATAAGTTTTTTTTAATTTTTAAGACGTTCTGTCGTTATTGAATTCACGCCGTAACTGATCCGTTGTTTGACTCAGAATTTCTAGTCATCACCAAGCTCTTGCGAGAAGAGTTGACTCACAACTTCAGACGTGTTGGATTGGGCACCACTTGGGCGGTTCCCAAGGAGTAATGACTTCCATGGCGAAAGCAGATGCTCAATTTAGGAACATTCTACACTGGAAGCTTTCCTTTAAAAAAGAGGAGAAAAAACACAGGATTGAATTCACGCTGGAGAGCTGTAGGTTGAGCTTGGAGAATCCTATAGTGCAGATCTGTTATCTTTGTAACTCTTATACGTAAGTAACAAGAGCAGTTTTAACTCTGATCTTGAATTCTCAGGTTACTTATGAATTCTGCCGTTGTTCTAGTATGAGAAAGAATGATGAGATCATGAAAAATACACAAGGTTGTAACATTTACAGTTTTAAATCAAGAATTTAAACTAACCCTAAATCTCAAAGCAAAAACTGAAAAGAGACCGCAGGGAAGCTAAATTTTTTCCGTTATGGTACATTAAATTTTTAGCCATTCGTTAAAATGCAGTTTTAGAGGGCACGTTTATTAATCCATGAAGATTGCACCGCTGCTTTCTGGTGCCTTCTTGACCTACAGTCTTGCCCGACCGCTCGTGCAACACATCACGCTATTGGGTTCCGCTGTGTCAAAAATTCAAACAGTTTAATGTTTTTACGGATTTTTAGTTGAAAAGAAAATTGGCTGAAGGCCTAATCAGCTGTCGTGTATATTCTTATATTTGTGATTGCTGCCAACAATCGTACGTGGGGATCCTCTCCCTACAGCTATCCATAAGCAGCAGCCAACGTTCAGGTATAGCCAGTAGAACCGGACGTCCATGTCCCTCCACAGGCAATCTGAGACCATTAAGCAGGGTATGTCATTTTTTTAAAAAGTCTAATTTTTCGACTGTATACAAAGCTCAAAATAAACTGGACCTGTATACTTTAGAATCTCTTTTTATTTTACCAACCAGCCAGAACACAACTACCAGAGTTCTATGAGATTACTTATAGCTCCAACTTTTTAAACTGAGCATTTTAGTGGTAGAAGGTTTGGATACGTAGATTAGGCTATTTTTATACTCATTCTAAGTACTCGTGTTTTAATAATGTTATGTCATTATTTTTCCTTTATCGTAGTTAGTACTGATCCTTTAAATGGAATGTAATTATTCCGAAATATTCGTAATTAAATATATTTAGTATGCCGTTGGTTTTCTATTTCTCATCGATACATTTGAATAAGAAAACACTGTTCATCAACAAGGGATTCAAATTTAAGTTTTACAAATGTTGGCGCTGCAAATTTTATTGCTCCTGAGATCTTTGGATGTTGTAAACATTTTCTCTGTTGTAGAAAGCCACGAAAGAACATCAGACGGCACCCAACGCACCGTTGTAGCGGGCGACAACCCTGATATCGTTGCCAACTTACTTCATCTGGGGCTCCGGCTGCCAGAGGCACTTAGCAGCTGTTGCTCTGGCCTCAGAGGTGAACCAAAGCTATGAGCTGTTCGATTCTTTAAAACCGATCAATGAAAATCGAACGAATTTCAGTGAAATTACGTTTCTCTTGCTCTTGTCCTCTCTGAGGACAAGACGTTTTCTTCCATGGTATAAGAACAGAGTGTCACTAAAAAAAGAATTCCTATTCTATGATTGGTCATCAAGTATTTGTGAAAAATATTGTACGATTAAGCATCGTATTTCATGTGTCATAAAACCACGCACAAATTGCGACTATATTCGTTACAAATAATTGGGACAAATAAAAGGATTTATACTATACGAGTACAGCGATATGCGAAGTAAATGTGCAATTTTTTAGTGTAATCATTTATTTAATCGCCGGAAGAATTTGATAGGAGAAAATCCGAAGGTCCAAATTTTATGGTACGTTTCGTTACGTTAGTATTTAGTAAAAACTTAATAGTCATTTGACTGTGGTATCACGTTTTTGCGACATCCAGTATGTATTGTTTATAGTATCAAACACTTGCATAATAATTCTAACAACAATGAAATTTTTTGAGATCAGGTTACAAAAATAATGCTTGAGACGGACAAGCCCGTTAAAAAGAACATTGTAAAGCCAATAGCATCCGCTTTAAGCCCTTTGTAGAATGATGCTATACAAGCAATATCAAAGTATAATCTCTATTTTATTGCCAAATAGCTCAACGGTTAAAAAACACCATACTAATCGTTAAATTGTAGAAATAACCATTGTAAATATATTTTACATAGCAGCCCAGCCGCCGCTGCTGTGGTGTTACTTGTCCACTTGGTGCGAAATGTTTCGTAATTTCAGAGGGATTCGTATCATGGATACGAAGCGTTACCGTGCAGGGCAACAGCTGCTCGCTGGTGCGTAGTCGAAACTATGTCGAACCAGGGCGGTGTGATCAGATGCTAGCCGCTGGGCTGGGCTCTGGCCAGAAGGCACGGTAGTATTTTACTGCCTGACATGAGGACTCGGATTTAGGTTAGAGTCATCTGTGCAGGCAAGGACCTGGTGCGTTAGCTGGTATCGATGTCATTACGGAAATATAGCATCACCCCTGTTTCTGAAATGCTAGCATTTTCTTGATTAAATCACTCACATCTCTGAATGAAGGACAGTATGTACGTTCATTTCACCGGTGATGAATTCTATCGATGTCGCGCTTCCAGCCGCAGCAATCACTGTGAATCTTCACGAGCGTCTCGTTGCGCAACGCTCGTCATTGCAAACGTGAATCGCAGGCGACTAATACGTCTGTGTGCAGTTAATGAAACTTAAGATTCACGGAAGACTTTATATTTATCACAGATCGCATAACCTTACGACTAGTCACTACACGGAGACACTTCCTCATAAACGTTGACAAAATCTGAGAAAAAGAATTCTGATGTTATTTCGATTAAACACTTCACTAATGTTTTTGATATGTCGTGAGTAATCAAGCTGACAGTTCTTTCGATACGAATTTCAAGCTCATGATTGACTTACTCGTTACCAATACTGTCTCCCAGTACTGCTATTTACCTTTCTAGAAAAAATCAGCCACGACGTACAAAATAAACATGAAGATTTATTATAGACGGTCGACATCCCCACAACTGGGACGTGTCATCAGGTACAAATTACAACGCCTCGGTGCCTCGTGCTGCAGCCCAGCAGAGCACAGCTTTGACAAGCACGGCGGACCTTGGCACTTGACCTTTAAAGCTCCCCCACAGGCCCTGTCCCCCCCCCCACAGGCTCTGTCCTTTTCTTTACATTGGTCACGGTCCACGTCCGCGGCCCTACTTGACTCCAGCATTTACGGTTAATCACATTTCCTTGTATTCGGAATGGAGGAAATCAGTAGTATGAGGTACTCTTATCCCTACGGCATGTGTTGCTTAACCGACGGCGGAACGGATACGTTTTTGGTACAGTTACGTTATCAACCCACTACAGAAATAAAACTCTTGAGCTTGAGAGCTAAGAAAAGTTTCTCTACTAGTATTTTCTACCAACGACAACTTCTTTCACTTTTCGAGTGCAAGTCACATTGTAGACTAGAAATTAAATTCAAGTCCAACCACAATAATATGTATGTCCTAAATTCGAAAAAAAACATGTATTGCTGTTCCTCTTGTCGACCAAAAATTCCTATTAATAAATGCCTCCCGTTCTCAAAGGCACCGCAGTCCGAGTCGCGTTCTCGTTTAACGTCGATTTGCATGGTATAAAATGGCTCACAAACTGTGTTTTAGGGGAAGCTAACACGCAGGCATCCTATTTCAAATTCAGTCATATAGATAGACCATTCAGATGTGGTCTCCAAATGAGTGGGTCTAATCTTCCTGACCTGAGGCAGTGTTTCCTTAATATTTCCTCTACAACCCGCTGTTGATGTCAGAGGTCCCCACGACCCCAACTAGTCGGGCGCACACGCCGAACACAGCTTCTCAAAAGATCAAGTTCATTGCGTAATATATACACAGCTATGGTAACAAATGAGCAAATGCGTGACATGGATTAGTGTTATGGAAACATACGATGTTTACTATTTTTTCGCAGAGGAGCTAAGATTACAGCATATTTCAAGAAAAATATGTATTTACTATGTATATCATTTTTTGCAGTGGGGCAAAGGTCACAGCAAACTTCAACAAATACTGATAATGTTTGAAATTGCTTTTTCGCAGTGGATCAGTGATCACAATCAATTTTTGCCAAAATACTCTAATTTTGACCTTCAGGAACGTCAAACTAACATTTGGGTTGCGCTCTAGCAGTCGACGCGGTTAGGCAGTTCAGTTAGGGAGCTTTTGCCCTGAGGCTGGCTTAGCAGGAGTAGTTACTGCACCATGCTTGGACTCTGCGCCAAGTCTAGCAGGGAGGCAGGAGTAGCTTCTGCACCATGCTTGGACTCTGCGCCAAGTCTAGCAGGGAGGTGGAGTAGTTATTGCACCATGCTTGGACTCTGCGCGAAGTCTAGCAGGGAGGCAGGAGTAGCTACTGCACCATGCTTGGGTTCTGCGCCAAGTCTAGCAGGGAGGCAGGAGTAGCTACTGCACCATGCTTGGGTTCTGCACCAAGTCTAGCAGGGAGGTAGGACTAGATACTGCACCATGCTTGGGTTCTACACCAAGTCTAGCAGGGAGNAGCAGGGAGGTAGGAGTAGATACTGCACCATGCTTGGGTTCTGAACAAGTCTAGCAGGGAGGCGAAGAAGCTCCGTGCCGCAGTGGTGGATCCATGTTAATTTCCGAAGCGTAGTCGGCTCCATAGCCTGAGGGGCCAGCCAAATCTAGGTGTGTGAGTCGGTATAAATTTAAGCGCTCTCGAGCACGAAAAAAAAGCGGACTCGTCCTCAAAGATGTAACTCCTGAGGAACCTGCGGCTGCATTATGGATTTGGCCGATACCAAATCTGATAGGAACAGCCAACAAACCATTGTTGTTTGTACAATTAAACTGGTTTTCAAATCAAAGACTTTGGCATTGATTCACCCAAAATTGTCTTAAGTCCTTTCAGGTGAAATTTTTTATTATCGCTGTGAAAAGCTTCTGCTCTTGATTGAATGAACACTTGTTGAGATCGACATGAAAGAGTTTATTCGTACACAGCACACTCGTTTACTGAAATAATTGTGTATATGTTTTCACTGCGCAATGAGGCTTGAGAAAATTATCTTTCTCATTCTCCCGTTCACCTCCCCTAACCGCGAGGATCCTCATCTGGCTTGGATATTACAATGTTTTTTTGAAAACAATAGTTCAACATACTCCCGAATTTCAGACTTTGAAGATTGAAAAAAAATCTTGATTTTCAAAACGATATTTTCGGAAGATTTCAAGATGCAGGTTCCACAGAAAGAAAATTTATGAGCATCGTAATGAGAAGACGAACATACGAGGCCACTTCCTCTAACGGAATCGGGAGCGAGGGACTCCACGCAAGGCTTTGTGCCGAAATGTAATCGAAGTAAACTTAAAGTCAACGTCGGATGAAAATGAGGAAATACATTCCTGTGTTCTTATAATCTTACGTCATGACTTCGAGGGATGAGTCCTCATAGTTACTCGAGGCTAAATGACCTATTGGGAGATAGGGATGGTTTCTTCTTCGCTTACAGCTATCTGAATTAAGCGTCCACAGGTGCCTAATAGTTTGGTTTTGCCGATTAACGCTTTGACCGGTATCGTGTGCCATGTATGGTACACGCAATCATCTAACCTAACCTAACTTAGGCAAAGCAGTAACACATATGAATACAAATTTTTAGGCTTTCATGAAATTTGCGTTCATTTCTCGCATATGCTATTTTAGATTAGAAGGAAAATTGATAGGACAACCAAATTTCTTAAAACAAAATCCTTCATTTTTAAATTCACAACAGAGATAATTGTCGACGTGAAATTTTACCTGTATGGAGAATTGTAGTTAAAGGGTTAAACAGTCTTTATTGAACAGACGTTGCAAAACTTATGCGAAGGCAACCGCACTGTAGGCCTGACCAATCAGCCAGCACATTGAAACATGAGAAACCTAAAATCCCAAACGAATAGTTATTCTGCGGAAGTTTTTTTGAAAGGACTCGACAACATAAAGTTCTTCAAATCCAAGAATGCCACCAGGTTGAGCTCACCCAGAGTCAGTACCTCAAAAACAAATCTCGAAGTAGAACTATGGTTCATGCTCAATCACTACAACATCACGATAATTTTGAACGAAGGTCAATCACAAGGAAAAATGTATATAAAGAGTGTACTGCAACATCTCTTCAACACACAGATACTGAACTTTTTGTCCGTAGGTAACACTCAATTTAATTTATTATCAGGAATCAAAATTTTCAGTGGTGAACTCCAAGTGGACGACTTCTAGTGGACAAGTCCGACTGAACAACTCCCAGTGGACAACTCCGACTGGACAACTCCCAGTAGACAACTCCGACTGGACAACTCCCAGTGAACAACTCCCAGTGGACAACTCCCAGTGGATAACTCCCAGCGGACAACTCCTAGTCGACAAATCCCAGTGGACAACTCCCAGTGGACAACTCCTAGTCGACAAATCCCAGTGGACAACTCCCAGTGGACAACTTCCAGTGGATAACTCCCAGTGGATAACTCCCAGTGGATAACTCCCAGTGGAAAACTCCCAGTGGACAACTCCCAGTGGATAACTTCCAGTGGATAACTCCCAGTGGATAACTCCCAGTGGACAACTCCCAGTGGACAACTCCCAGTGGACAACTTCCAGTGGATAACTCCCAGTGGACAACTCTTAGTCAACTCCCAGTGTACAACTCTTTTCCCTTTTAGAACATGTAATATTGATACTTTTGAAGGTGCCTATATCAGTGCTATTCTGTAACGTTGAAAAAATTCTAAAATCGTCCTGAGATCCAGAAGTCATTAATTCCCCTGTCCAAGGCGTCCCAACATTTGCCTTACACTGCTCCTGGGCACGGTCTGCTTGAAACGCAGCCAGTTCTCATTAAACGTGTGACATTGTTTGCTATCTTGTAAGCATTTCAAGGAATAATCATGTAGTACAATAATGGAAAGTAATCTTCTTAATCGAGTTTAACTTCGTCTATGAAGATTAGAAGTTTTGTCAACATGATGTTAAAAGTAACCAATACCCCAACGGAATGGGTTCTTGCTGACTGGAACCATCGAGTATGTACCATTCTAACTTCCTTAAGTCATGTCTTCATGCACCGATAGCGTCAAGATTCAGATTTTGAATTCGTCTACAGCACATTCTGTCCAGACAAGGTTCAAAAATATCTTTGCTTAAGCTCTGTAATTGTGTTCAGATCGAAAATAAGATTTTTTTTCCTTCTAAGAATATTTATTCTCACTAGCAGAAACCGTGAAAATTTCACGGAAATTTAGATAAATAAGCTT
>VOMN01008380.1:0-12882 GCA_014899125.1 Orchestia grillus
TACATTTAGGTCAATAATAGTTATTTATTGTAATAACTATTGCAAAATCTGAAAGCAAAAGTATTACTTTAGCCATGTAGATGGCTACACACGTGTCATTTATAAGTTAAGTTGGTGTACTGATGCCGTGAAATTTTAACTCAAAAAACAGACAGAACTTTCATTACAACCTGATTAATCATCAAATCATGAATTTCGTTATGTTTTATTTTATATTTTATCAAGCCTGAATGTAATCTGCATAAAACTACAATGACCATATTAAACGTATAAAAATTTGAAGCGCAATGCAAGTAAGCTGGCAGTGAACAAATTTGCAAAAGAGGCGGTTTCTATTTTTCTTAAATTTTATCCCTAATTCATCCTTACTGGCATAAACGCTAAGGCCTCGCTCAGAGAGAGAGCTAGAGAGAGACAAAGAGAGAAAGAGTGCGGGAGAGTGCAGAAGTTTAACTTCCTTCACTCCTTGTGTCGACGAATGGTGTTCCTCTTTCTCACTGAGGCACACGCCTAATGGTGAGCCACTGCCCTTCCAGGCTGAGACCAGCTCAGGCGGTGCATCAGGCTTTAGCCGCGGGATGAATGTCAGATTATGACTGATGC
This sequence comes from Orchestia grillus, assembly GCA_014899125.1. Taxonomy (NCBI): domain Eukaryota; kingdom Metazoa; phylum Arthropoda; class Malacostraca; order Amphipoda; family Talitridae; genus Orchestia; species Orchestia grillus. The sequence goes on from VOMN01008380.1 coordinate 604, forward strand.
TAATCTTTACGAGGGCACCTCATACACTCTTCAGTAATAGATAACTAGAAGTAATTGTTAAGGTTGTTATTTTCTTCGCACATATATTAAACATTTGAGTCAAAATTCTTAAAATTCTTTCAACTACCTCACAGTCGAGAAACGAAACACTAACGTATAAAGCATTATAGTTATTTACGTCTCTCTATACTGTAGCTAAACTTGAAAATAATTAGGAACACTCCGATTAGAAGCACTGGGTGCCTGCTGAAAGCGCTTCGAAGGCTCCAGACCAAACGTGCGAATTAAAGATGAGACAAAGTCAAATTCTTGCCGAGCTGTCTCCTCGCGGGTTGCCGCTCGTTAGCACCATAAATAATGGTACATACTGTTAGTCAGTCCTCCTCCTTTGAATCTATCGATCGCGGGATTATTATACAGTTAAATATAGCTCCTCCATTACTTTTGAGCTCCCAGTACGCCTCTTACATCTACCAATGACGGGGAAACCGTTAGGTCAGTCGAGCCAACTCGAGAGCCTCCTGGACATTTTCGGGCATGATCGCACAACGCACCACTTCCCGGACAGCACGAAACACTGTTTTATTTTTCGTGTTTTTATCGTTCTCAGCCTGATTTTATGTTCTACCGCTTAAATTGAATGCTGTGATATTCGTGTTACTGTGTAGTAGTGAGAGGTTTTCATAACTTTGAACGAGATAAGAGTTTTCAGCGAGAGTTGCTTAGAGCAACGGTTACTCACTGTCAAATACCAATTATTTTTTCTTGCCTAATGCAAAGATAACGCTATTTTAAATATATTACCGTGTGAATCGAACGGCGAAGTTAAATGAAACAATGGTAATTTTGACGGAGTTACAGGGACGAAAATTGAGATCCATATGGCTAATGTGCAGAAAGCACTACATTTCTATAGCGTAACTAACATGCAGAAGCTACGATTTCCAGCTGGTTAACTGGTTGTGTTAAGGGGGAAATATAAAAAAATATAATGCCACGAGTTTTCATCTCTGTGACCGTATTGTGAGCTTAAATGCATTTCAAGATTCCCGATTGTTGAAAAATGAGAACAATGTAACTTCACAGCATGACTTCAGAACCTGACATAGAAGCGAATGTTGAGTTCGTGTTGGAAAGCACAGAGCGGAAAAGCTAAGGCTGATATTTCTGTGACATGGCTGATAAATCAAGAAAACTATTCAGAGAAAGTAAGAGTCAGGTCGAACGGTCATCGATGTGGAGCGGGTAGAAAGTGAACCTGGAAAGCTTGCTTGAGTTCTGTGGGGTGAAGGAGATTGTCTAGAGTGCATGCACCTTGCCATTCCTTTGTGACGAGCGTTCAACCAAAGGAAAACCTAACGCGACGGCCATTTCCTTTATGGTAGCACTCACGCACGTAATCCACGATTAGAGTGTCACAATTGCGTCCCTGTTGGGACTTGAGAAAGTTGATGAATGCTTATCAAAGTGTTCTAGTATGTCGCACTAAACATGGAAAGTTGTCGGTATAAAATGATAGTTTGTTGAGCTGTTCGTTAGAAATAGCAAATCATGCTTATCACAGACTGAAGAATGGTAGTAAGTACTCTATACACATATGTATCACCAACCTGTAGAATCTAAAATGGGGGCTAATTTTAGAGCAATGTTGCTGGGATTGGCAACTCGTAGTCATTTCCGAAGTACTGCATTGTGTAGCATTAGGGTTACGGCTTTCCTTAAGTGGTACATGTGGCGTGAAGGAAAATATACCGTGAAAACCTTTGGATCTTCTGTCGTGTGAACGAAAGTGAAAGCAGTGTCTATAAAGAACAATATTGACAGGCACATGGAGGCATACAAAGAAGTTAAACAATTTACAGTTATGATGGAATATCTCGTAGCATTACAACAAAATGCTGTAATTAACATAGGTATTGTAATATATTTTATAGTTCAGTCTCGTGCGTCCATTTCGTCTGGATAGAAATTTGTCGGCCGACATCGAGAGTTATTTTCAAAACTACTTCAGTTTCATTCTCTTCAATTTTTTTTGCCCAAATTGTGAAAAAATTGACCACATTGTGCAGCATTTTCTTTTGAAAGGTCAAGTTTTTACTGATGATCGAGGAAAATTTAGGGTTATCGATTTTTCAATTGGACCCTCATACTTCATAGACTTTTAAGAATACAACTGTCATTTCATGATGCGCGTATAAAGGAAAACTAGAGGTAAAAGACTTTATTTCATTCACAGATAGGAGATAAAAACGCGAGAAAATGAAGAGGGCACTTCGAGGTAGTTTATCAGTTTACTTTCCTGTAGTTATTGCCCGAGATAATGCAGCTCTGCAGCAACGCACACAAGTTAAATGATTTTTTTATGGGAAATATTGGAATAGCGAGTGGAGTAAGGCAGTCGTTAATTGTGTTAAAAGGTGAGCGCAAGTGGGTAGAAATGTCCCTACTAATTTTGGGACACGACTTTCACACGTCCTAATAATGAGAAGCTTGAAAAAAATAAACCAGGATGAATTGTCTCTTCATGGTCTGGTATATATTAGGCCAAAACCGTTGATAAATATTTCCAGTTTAACCGGGAGTCGGGTAATTACTTGCTTTTCATAATTTTTTTTGTCCATGATAAAATCATTTTCCTGTAGTATTTCCGGACAAAAAATCAACTTTTGAAAATTTAGAAATGTTTAAGTTTATCAAGTTTAAGATACGGCATGTGAATCTACGTTCTGCTTCACGTTCTTAGTAACACTTTCTCACTACTAAGTATTGAAACCCCAGAACACTTTGCTTGCTGAACTACAACAACGTCCAGGGGCTGAGGTTCGAACATACATACATACATACATACATACATACATACATACATACATACACATATACATACATACATACATACATGCATACATACATACATACCTTGGAGATGTTTGAGTCTTCACTCCTGGGCCACCCTGGGGTGCCGCCTGTTTTGTACTCTGATATCAGCGAGCTGTTGAATGGGGCTATTTCTCTCTGCCGTTTGATGTTAGTGGGGCAAGTGGGGCATATTAGGGACTGTTGTAGGAAGTTCTCCCGTTTATTCTTTTCAGCACACATTCCTTTCCAGAACAGCCCATAAACAGAAGCTCATTAGATTCACATCAGGACTGGAAGGAAAAGAATCTTCCTTAGTGAAGAAGTCTGGAACATTGTCTTTGAGCCATCCTTGTGTTCGTTTGGAAATGTGAGCAGGTGCTCTATCTGCTTGGAAAACAAATTGACCGCATTGGAACATAGTTTCACTATGGGTCTTTACCACTCTCTCCAAAATAAACTCTTTGTAAGGTTTAGGGTTGATTTTCACTACCTGGGACTGAAAAACCAGGGGAGTTATTTTTTGCAGACACTTCTGCCCAGACCATGACAGGGGAAGGTTTTGAGTTCGGTGGACGTTCCTGATGTTCTCAGGTATTGCCGAAATACTCAAAGTAAGAACTCCATTGGTTTGACGATTGAAAGCTTGTTCAATGGTGAATACTTTCTCGTCGGTGAACACGACAGAGTCAAAACCATAAGCAGCAGCCGGAGAATCATCGAGCAATTCTTTTGAACCGTTGCCGGCTTCGTAAGGGAATTGATGTTTCTCATTTTCAGATGGAAGATTCAAGCTTTTTTTCACCACGTGACGAACAGATTCTCTCGATACACCGAGCTCTGGAGCCATTTTCCCCATGGACCTCTAGAGAGTTCTTACAACTATTCAAGTAATCTTTTTTATGATTCTGTAGGTTGTTGTGGTTTTTGGACGGCCACTTCTGGTGCGATGTTTCAAGGTTCCGATTTCCTTATTACGTTGGACGTGCTGTATACGAAACTAAGCCTTTTTTTTGGAAATTAAAGTGCTTTTAAAATTTTACCTGCAGTTCCTGTTCGGTGAAGCTCAGCGACCGCAGACTGCTGATTTTTCATTGACGTAGTAAAATAATTTGTCTACAAAGCAGACTTATTTTTACAATGGGTTAAAGTTCATACTAAACACTATTAAGTATGAAAAAATAGATGTGTTAGTACACTGTAGCACATTGCACGGTTGAAAAAAATTTGTCGCGGAAATTTTGCATAGAGTAGTTGAACGCCACCTTCGCTCTTTGAAGCAATGATAAATTTTTCACCCAAAAGTTGAGTTTAAGTCTGTTTGTAACTCGCGGTTTAATTCTTCATGCGCTGGTGGGACTCTTACTTACACGTAAATTAAAGTTTCACATTGCCAGGCTTAAATTCACGTTTCAGCATCTGGCTACGAATGTGACGCGAAAAGCGTTTATTAAAGTTAACTCATTTGAGTTTTTGTTTCATTAAAACATCCATTCAAACTTGCAAATCCGTCATGAAAAAAATCAGTTCATGCAATGAATTAATTTAGGGAGCAAAATATTAAATAGTCTACTAAAAATTTCCCTTAGTAGGAGAAAGGGGTCTCAACAGGTTACATTTTTGAGATTGTTGGGAGGCTATGTGAGATAATTTCACTATTTTCGGCTCATTTCTTTATCGGTGCATATCAGTCATTATCATCATGTATATCCATTGGCTACAACATTATTGTCAATTAATTTACATGTAACATGATTGTTCTTCTGCAGTTTCAGAGAAAGCAAAGGAAAAAGAAGATGGCCAGCTTTACGTCTTGTGCATGTCTCATGCTGCTGGGCGCAGTTCTGCTGCTGCACCAACACCCAGTCCTCGCCGTGAGGGTGAGTGCTCCGTTGCATGTGCATGTAAGGTCTTAATTTTCTTCTCATGCGGTGACGATGCATCGGTGACACGATAGATTCTGAGGAATTAGTTTTTGCCCATAATTGTGAGCATATAATTGCATATGCTGTGGCATCAAGTACCTAGTATTGTACGTATTCTAAAACGAGCGTGTGTGTACATTACCACGAGTAATGTACACTAAACTAGTAAATTATGTAAAATTCGTGTTGCACACTAAAATTTATAGATCACTAGAACTAGTCTTGCACAATAAACGATGTATCCACAAGATATTATCCACACATGTGCGTACAAAAATTTACAAATAAAATTGTGGCATTAAGGGGCTCTAGAACGAAATTATGTTTTATAAAGGGAAAGTTGTTAAAAGTGTTGTTACAGAGTTCGAGTTTTTCAGTTATGAACCAGGACTTTAAGAAAGTGTAAGTTCAAATAATAATTATGTGGAATTATTCGTCAGAGGAAGGCTACTTGGATACTCAACGGTGGAAAGCACTTTTTTTGGCAAGGGTAGAGCTGGTGCGGGAGGTATATTGTATGAGTTTGAAGTATACGATCAATGACTAAGTATTTACTAGGAAAAACGAGATCTCCGTTGGGCTGTTGGATACGAGTGCTTTGAGCAAGCTTCAACGTTGTGTGCATTCTCAGGTCATCAAACTAGTATTACAAAGTTGATCTTGTTCCACGCACTCGAAGCCCAAGTTATTATTCACACATGCGTGTACAAAAATTTACACGTTGCAATGCTCGACAAAGCAACGTGTTTATTTCTGGTAAAACGTGATTACATTCGTATCGCACTTTCTCTTGTGTCGGAGACACGTGATATTTCCTCACAACACAGCAAAATCATCACTAGAAATTTCCCTCATGTTATTGCCCCTCGTCTTCTTATTCAGAGGTCAACATGCAAGTACCGGCAGGTGACCTCAGTTCGTCATCCCCATTATTTTTCCACTGCTGTACTCAGAATTTCTAATATTTAACAGTACCAGAAGTAACTATGTTCAAGTGAATGAAAAAGTATACTAATTTTCTTTCATAGTTTCATAAAGTTTCAATGTCTCCCATTCGTATTTCTGAGCCACTATTAGGCTCGAAGAGCAATCGAAATAAGCAAAAAAAAACAAGTTGCTATAGGATGTGCAAATGTTAGTATACCCGAAGCCTTTTTAATATTTATTACACAGTATCTATGATAGAGACAAACTTCTACTCAATGTTTTATGTTTTAGTTAAGAAACTATAAGTGAATAATAAAATTATATGTGTTTATGTGATCGTTTCGGGATAAATCTCAACACCAGCTGAAAAAAACAAATTACATGGATTAGAATACGTCAACAGCATTTCCTGAATTGGTATAAGTTTCAGCACTTAATTAGGAATTGATGAAAGAAAAAAGTCTAGTTACTTTCGCTTATCAATTTCCAATTTTCTTTCCAACTTTTTCCCAAGTATACTGATGTACTGAACGACCACGAAAACAAAAACGGCTCACTTCACCTAAAACTCTCGTACTCTTCATTCAAACTTGAGCGGCGAAACCTGCCTTAATTGAGAGTCATTCGGCCCAAAATGTTAGAGTTATGTTAAGAAATGTACCGTTGTTCAAATTTTCGTGTTCCTGTATCAGAATAAATGTCTTTGAATGCGTAAACTCCGTTCAAGAATCGGCTATACGTATATATATATATATATAAATATATATATATGTATATATATATATAGGGAATTTAAATTTCAAAATTTCTTCTGAGAGAAAGCTTGGCAACTTTTAAATAAATATCTTAGAAGAAATTTTGAAATTTAAATTCCCTAACAATGGAACCTGAGAGTCTTTCAACTAGTCGCTCATATATATATATATATATATATTTATGTAATACATACATATATATATATATGTATGTATTACATAAATATTTTATCTGCACTATCTTTTACTACTCATTTCCTCGTAGAGCATAAGTTTTTACGGTATCAATAATGAGCTCATGTATACATGGGAAACTATGGGAATGTACGTAAGAATTTTACAACAATTAGCAGGCGCATAACCAAGGCAATCTGTAGTACGACTCTATTTTAACACTTTGCCTCCGGAGTGGGTCATATATGGCACACACGATCATCTAACCTTACCTAATGTAACCAAAGCACTATCATATACAAATACAAATGTTCAAGTTTTTGTCAAATTTGTGTTCATCAATCGAATAAGCTAGTTCTGATTAAAAAGAAAATCATTAGGGTAACCAAGTTTGTGAAACCAAAATCCTTAAATTTTAAATTCATAGCAGAGAAATTTGTCGGCATGTAATTTTACCTGCGTACAGAATCGTAGTCAAAGTGTTAAAATATCAGTGATTCAGTTACTCATGTACAGTTAGCAACATGTTGTGCATCTATTATTTCGTATTTTATTATGTCTTTCAATTATAATTGTCCGTTTTTAATTGTTCGGCGATGTACTCAATGAATTTGATAAATGATCTAAACTTTGAATCTTATCACCACTTCAATCCGCACGATCGGTCAGTAAATTAAAAATTTAAATTTGAAATTTCGTTTGTAGTTTCAAATCACTTTGGCAAGTGATTTGAACATTTAAATTTAAGGTTGTAGTCTTAGTATTTGAAAAACCGGATTGTATGGAAACATGCTTTGAATGATACTTATTTCGGAATAAAATATATTTTTTCCCCAAGATTGCTGTAGAGTGTAGACTTTAAAGTAATTCAGTTATGTGTTGAGTAAACAAATGTCGTATCGACGTAACCGACTGTTATCATGTGGATTCCTTTTATTGTAAATTTATCATTGATGTGAACTTTATTTGTAAGGAAAACTTTCCATTGCAAGTATGGTGAATGCTACGGTTACGCTTGCGGAAAAATTGCGTAAGATACTCCAATATGAAGTATATTTCATGGCATTCAAGCATTGGCTGGTCGATAGTTAAATGTCAATAAAAACGTTTTATTCTTATAGTGAGTTGTAATACAACATTCATCTGCTAAGCATTTACGTATTTAAAATTTGATTATTTTTTGTGTTCTTTTTATGTACAATTTTTTATGAATCAAAAATTTCTCGTCAAAATTACAGAAATTTTATAGAGGGTGACATGTTCTTGGATATGATTTTTGTTTGTTCATAGTTGCTGGCTGCTCATTATTTTGAAACTCATATTTGACGAAGTGAATTATACAAAGTTAGATATGTATGAACGAGGACCTTTCAAATTGGTCTTTACAGATGGCTTGTCATACACTCGGATAATTATAATGTGCAATCTAATGCACTGAAGCATTTTTATTTGTATGCATGATGCATACTGACATGCATTTGAGTATAATGAATTTATGAATTCAAACACTACTGTGTCCTTATATTGCATGAAATTACTAAATGCACCTGGAAGAGAGAACTGCTATAAAGGAATCGTTTCTACAATACTCTGTATAATGAATTTTAAATGATAAATTAGAAACGAGGACGTTTTTTTCAACAGTGCCATATTCTTATTAAATAACTTTTTTTCTACTTTATTACAGGATAATATTGGAAAAATTAGTAGTAAAATATACACATATATTATTATTAATAATATCATTTTTATTATACACTCCTTGAACTGGTGGAAAGGATTTAAAATTTCCGCACATGCGTATCGTGTATGTAACGCAAATGCGAGTATGTTAAGTCTCCTGCAGTGGTCAAAGGAGGTCAAACTAGCGAGCTGAGGGTTTTTAAGGTGATACTTCACGTTAGACTTTGAATATAATTCATGTTTCGTGCTGTCATGCTGTCAATTGTTTGGCAGGTTTCATGGTAGCATGATTTAAGTCTTTTATTTGAATTTGAACTGAGTATGCGTTATTCAAAGTTACGTAGGAGAGCAAAATATCAACAAGAAAATGTGTTTTATGTTTTTCACGGTCATCTCGCTTGCAGCAGATGGTTCTCGGCGGACGAGACGGCATGGGCATGGGCATGGCGAGAATGGGGGGGCAGAAGTTGAGCAGGGGTCGGACTGTCCGCTACAGGGTTGACGGTAAGGTCAATGTATATATAATGGGTGTGTCATGAATATTTAAAAAATAAGAATTTTGCATTCTACCTGTGTGTTTGATGAAAATAGGATAGAATATGGAAATAGAAACGACCACCTAGACTTGAGTGCGGTGCTTTAAAGCGGTAGGTATTCTAGGGTAAACTAAACCTTGTGGCGGCTCACATGATTCTAGAGACAGATAATACATAAAACAGAAAAATTACCTTGAATGACAGAAGCCTCTTTATAATAATGTTTTTTGAATAAGAAGTATATTTCATAGCTTGGAATAAATTGTTATTCTGACCGATAATTTCAACGAGAGAATAACGGCCTGTTTTCACTCCAGCCTCAGGGAACACAGTGCTGACCTTATGCTTACCGCATAAACAAGGATAGAGTTTGCATAGAAGCTCCAAATTTTTTTTCTATTAATTTTATGGAAAATTCATTCGAAGTGATGTAGAAAAAGTTGCAAACTATACATTAAATTATTTTACTTAACTATACGCAAATATTTACTTTATTTTAGTGACCGTTCATCGTGAGGCGTAAGATTTGTACCGCAAGTTGTGTCTTCTTTCAATTTTCCACATGTTGGCCTTTGAATATCCCTCTCAGCAGGCCGTCGGCCTGAGAAGTACTTTGCGGATGCATCGGTGGTTCGCCGGGGTCGCCCCACCCAGCTCCCCCGCAGCCAGCGCCCCTTCTCAAGCTTCCTAGGCCCCGTCGGTGCCCCTGTGATGAGGGCCACTGGGGGCACGGGGACCGTGGGGGCAACGTCTACCGAGCCCCGCACTGTCAGAAATTTCATGAATCGTTTCAGGAGCCTCCTCATCAGTCCCATCAACCGCTGGACGGGCCTGGCTCTCTAAGCCGAGGTCGACTTTGGACTCGAAATTCCAACTTGTAATGAATTGTATTGTACATTTTTGTTAAAAAACGCAATCGCTGTCTGGGATGCAAACACTTCTTGGAATAGAACGCAAGCCTGTAAGTGTTTCAATGAAAGACAACGTGAGTTGAATTCAAAGACTGCTTCAGAGGAGCCTTCTCCTAACGCAAGTTTTGTGCATTATGCTCTGCAGGTCAGAGAGTCGTTCGAAGAATAATGTGTTATGTCACTCATAATTTACTTATAAGTATATTTTTAGTGCTTTAAACCTTATTCTTAGAGCGTTATTCGAAACATAAAATAATTTTAATTTTCTTGTCATGTTATTCGTTCGTGCAAACTAAGCACCGCTCTTTTTATGCACCCATTGTTACTCTGTTGTACAGTACAGATTTCAATTCTCTATGTTATTCTCTCAGTTTTACCCAATATACGTAATTCTATTTCAAAACATTATTTAACACATATTGCTGAACAGTTTTATGTGTATGGAAACATTTCTCAAATTAATCATATTTTTTGGTAACTACTTTCAGTAGAATCTCTGAAATCACCCTTGAGTTTAGCTAAGCATTGTACAGTGGCTTTCCATTCAGGGTCATGAAAACATGGGAAGGCGTAATTTCGAATGTGAAAGCCCAAGTTCGAACTCTAAGGAAAGTATCAGAAGTTCATACTGGTAATAACAAACAGCTACATATATCTGGCGTCCTGAACAAAAACTGAGCATGTTACTCTTCTTGTTTGTTTTATTGCCGTACGATTTTAAGCTACAAAACATGCGAAAACGTTATGTACTTTGTCGTTTTGTTAAGCTTTGTGGGAGAAAAAGACTGCCAAAACCGAGAATCACTGAAAAAGTAGAGAGGCAGAGTAGAACACGTCAAATACTCCGAGAACTTTTTTAAGGTTAGATTTTTTTAGTCTAAGCCCCTTGAACAGGGGCTTAGACTGTGAAAACATTTTAATTTATATTGAGTTGCTTCCAGTTATTAGTGACACAATTCGTAGGCATAGATTCTTTCAGTGCTCTTCTTGTTACTGGCAGAAGTTGTGAGATCCACGAAAATTTTGAGTTCTTGCTGTGAATCGCGTGAACCTGTGTGAAGTGGAGAAAAATTCTCGACTTACTGAGCGTGGAACATGAAATTGCACCATGTAAAATTAGGATTAAAGTGTTCCGAGACGATGAGAACAGCTCTTACATCATACTCCTCCGACGACGTACGTGTTAAAGCTATTTTTAATCGTCAAAATTGTCCTTACATTGCTTAAATATCAAAAACTGTAGTGTTTTGTGTTTTCTGACAAAACAAATTCTAAATTATTTCCCTAGATTAGAGTTAATTACGTTTGAAAAATGTAGAAAATGTAAAATGTAAAAATGAAACGTTTGTGACTCTACAATAAAGTTTGGTTAGTGAAACGTCAAATTTGGAGGTTACTTTTTATTTGTTGATATTAGAAAACATATGAAGCTAAAAGTACAGTCTTTTAAATGATAAAGCCCGGCGTTTCTGTCGTACGATTTTCATTAGCTGTCAACAACGATTGCGTAAGTTATAGAAATAGCTTGTTATGTATTTAGTATTGTTACAATGTCAAATAAAACTATTGTTAATTACTGCATTTTTATTACATTCAATATACGGAATGATCGTATGAACACACAACTTTATTCTATCACGCAAGTTCCCATATTTATCCCAATGTTAGTACTTATTACAAGAACTATTCTTCATTTGAAAGTTATACGTGTGTATTTAGAATCATGACTCACTCTACTCAATGAAATATCTGCTTCCAAGTGAGGCCTTAAACAATCAAATGAACTGTTCTATTGAATTGATATTTAGATATTTACGTAACTGTGTTAAACGACGAAAGACTGCTGTAATTATAAGTTACGCAAAGAAAAAGCAATGAAGGACTGCTGAAATAGAAGAGTTACGCTAAGAGAAAGCAATGAAAGACTGCTGAAATAGAAGAGTTACGCAAAGGGAAAGCGATGAAGGACTGCTGAAACAGAAGAGTTACGCAAAGAGAAAGCGATGAAAGACTGCTGAAATAGAAGAGTTACGCTAAGAGAAAGCAATGACAGACTGCTGAAATAGAAGAGTTACGCAAAGGGAAAGCGATGAAGGACTGCTGAAACAGAAGAGTTACGCAAAGAGAAAGCGATGAAGGACTGCTGAAATAGAAGAGTTACGCAAAGAGAAAGCGATGAAGGACTGCTGAAATAGAAGAGTTACGCAAAGAGAGAGCGATGAAGGACTGCTGGAATAGAAAAGTTACACTTGAATATATTGAATATCTTGAATATCTTGAAAATGTTCAGGCCCCTATGCCCTGGCCACACTGGGGTACCGTTGGTTTGTGTGCATAGTGTCCCTCCGCATATCCGCGAACTGTTGAAGGAGACAGTTTCCCACCGCCGTCTGATGATAGTGGAGCAAGGGCGGCTTATCAGGGACAGCTCGGAGGAAGTTATCCAGCTTATTCTTGAAGGCGTCCAGGGAACCATCGCATTCTCTCGGACCTCTGGGCAGAGAGTTGAAGAGTC
>VOMN01008388.1:0-10255 GCA_014899125.1 Orchestia grillus
TGTTTTAATTAATCCCTCAGAGCATATAGAAACACGTGCCTAATGCCACTCGGAAATTACGCTACCAATTAAAGTAAACTGAAAATTAGTGTTCATTTATCATCAAACGTAGGAGTAAACTTAATGTTTTACAGCTTTTAAGTCAAGAAAACGGTTAATAAGTAGAACAAAGGGTGAATAAGTCAAGCAAAGGGTGAATAAGTCAAGCAGAGGGTGAATAAGTCAAGAATACGGTGAATAAGTCAAGTAAACGGTTAATAAGTCAAGTAAACAGTTAATACATCAAGTAAGCGGTTAATATGTCAAGCAAAGGGTGAATAAGTCAAGTAAACGGTTAATAAGTCAAGCAAATGGTGAATAAGTCAAGCAAAGGATGAATTAGTCAATCAAAGGATGAATTAGTCAATCAAAGGATGAATAAGTCAAGCAAAGGGTGAATAAGTCAAGCAAAGAGTCAATAAGTCAAGCAAAGTGTGAATAAGTCAAGCAAAGGGTGAATAAGTCAAGCAAAGGGTGAATAAGTCAATCAAAGGATGAATAAGTCAAGCAAAGGGTGAATAAGTCGAGCAAAGAGTCAATAAGTCGAGCAAAGAGTGAATAAGTCGAGCAAAGAGGGAATAAGTCAAGCAAATGGTGAATAAGTCAAGCAAAGGGTGAATAAGTCAAGCAAAGGGTGAATGAGTCAAGCAAAGGGTGAATAAGTCAAGCGAAGGGTGAATAAGTCAAGCGGCCTACCGGAAAACTTGAGCACAGAGCGTCGGCGGCCGCCGTCCAGCGCCATCGCTTCCAGCTTGTTTGTCTTGGCGTCCGTCCAGAAAATTTCATGGCCCACCCAGTCGACCGTGAGGCAGTTGGGCCAGGCGATGTCTGTGTCCACCAGCACCGTCCTAGGGCGACAAAATGACATTGCATTGTACTCATGCCCATGTAACATATTCGAATGAACAAACTAATCCGTGGCATGGTGAAAAATTAAAAACTGCGGATTAAGTTGTCTCTCTTGTCTTACTGAAAATTCTCGATGTTTTATCCTGGACCAAAGAAGATTCAAAACACACAGACTGATGTCATTGACTGTGTGCCGCATCAGAAATGGATGGACTGAATTGCCTCTTTTCACAGCTAGCTCACTAAAAATGCACAGACTGAATTACATCTTTACACAGACGCAAAATCCACTGAATTTCTCTTTGTGGTCAATATGGAAATCCTGAAAGAACAGTGAATTGCACTCGCAGTAAGATAATATGTTCATTGTGCACAGTCAAATGCAAAATGATGTGATACATTAAAGGCAAGACTTTTTGGCAGGTTAAAATTGAGAAACATGGAAGAGAACGATAGTTGAAAGAAATGACAGGCTTGGCTTCATGAAGAGTTTGCCAACATTGCCAGTCAGAATACTCCAAAGAAGAAAAATTATGGAAAAATATAAAGTGCAAGCCTAACTGAACAACCGAAACCCACAACAAATTGACACCACCGAATAGCTGCAGAATCCTATGAGGGTGACCCAGTCGACCCATCTAGAAGTGCCACGAGACCTTGCTGCTATAACCAGGGCCGACCTAACCAGCACACGCTCTTTGAGAGGAGCTTCGGAAGGGTAACTCGATTCTCGATGATTGTTAGGTACTCAGTACACTCAAAGAGACGGGTGGAAATTCCTCCATCGTGAAGGACGTTTTGTAGCTTACATACAACACTGGGCTCGTTATCTTCAGGCCGAATTTTTAGCACGTCACTGATTCACTCACACACGAGTGTATCAGCCACGCGTTTATTAAAAAGTTGAGGTCAGCGCACGGAGGAAAAACGTTTGTTTCTTGGCAAGCTTTTGATTTTGACAAAAAATCATCTTCAGGTAAAAAACACATCTAAGTTTGATATTCCCAAATAGACATAAGTCTGAAAGTTTGTATGCAAGAAACGTTACACAAAAATTATTTAAATCAATATGAACTAGCAGGACCTGTGAAAATTCACAGAAATTTAAATAAACAAACATTAGATAAACCAGCCCACGAGAAGTGGTCCCCTCGAGTGTTGGACAGAGGTTACAGGTTCAGGGCAAAGATAGTCCGGTCTCGGTAGCAGTTTTCTTGATGATGCGAGAAGTCTGAACTCTAATAAGGAAACTGAAAATGTGCCGCAAAGACTGGCTTTTATACCAAAACATTCAACCCGTATACAGGATACTTCGCTCGAGACCTGAAATTTCACTCGAGAAGTGGCGAAGCGTGACGGAACGGTAGGTACGTACAAGTGTATTAAGAGTAAAATGAACAAATCATCAGAACTCGAGTAATCATTCAAATTTGGAGTATTATGAAAGTCGTTAATAGATTTTAGCATCCGTACGTCTAAGCCCTGGCAATGGTCAATAGTTTTGAAGCTGTTATTGTGGATAGGATAGTCCAATTCTAGTCCGTGGTTCCGAACTTTACTATGCACTGTAGTAGTTATTAATTTTACACTTCAATAGAAAGCCCCTTTGTGTTGACTTACTACATATAGCCTTGGATTGCTTCTTAGTTCTGCCTATATGTTGACGCCACGGGACGCAGCTCGCATTGATGTTTATAAATAAGACAAGAGGCGAGTGAAAGAGGGAGCACGTCTTCAAGGCGAAAATAATTTTGAATAGAGTTAGTTGACTCGAAAATGAGCCTGACTTGGAGCTCTGAACAATAGCTCTTTAAGATTCGTTAGAAGAACAAACTTTAGAAGCTCTCTTGACCGTTCAAGTAATCAGATTGAGTTTATATGTAATAGGTAAAAAGAATAAAACATTATTAGGTTAGTGAATGTCTTTATCCTGTAAACTGAAGTTTTGAAATGCGTTCCAAAATTTTTATTTCACTCAGGGTTTCGGGAGCGCATACCCTCGGAAACACAAGCATACAGACCCATACAAACTAGATCACACAGGTACACAGGCTACCACACAATGCACATACTGAAGCACAAGACCCACAACACACCTCACAACACACAACAAGAGCATACAAGGTGCCTTACAACACACAACAAGAGTACACCGGGCACCACACAACACGAGCACACAGGGCACCACACAAGATCACACAGGGAACCATACAACACTAGCACAAGAGCACACAGAGCACCACACAACAAGAGCACACAGGGCACCACATAACAAGAGCACACAGGGCACCACACAACAAGAGCACACAGGGCACCACACAACAAGAGCACACAGGGCACCNCGAGCACAAGAGCACACAGGGCACCACACAACACGAACACACAGGGCACCACACAACAAGAGCACAAGAGCACACAGGACACCACACAACACACCGGTTATCGCCATCCATGTACGACTTTTCAATACGCGGGTTCTCCTCATTCCAGTCAGCCCAGAAGAGAACTCCTGAGGGGTAGTGGGTGGCGATGCCCCGCGGGTTGCCGAGGTCTGTGAACAGCACGCGGCGCCTGCTGCCGTCCAGCTCACTCACTTCCAGCGAGTGGCGGCTCTCGTCAGTCCAGTACAGCTGCATCGTGTCACATTTTAAGTGAGTGGGAAGTCGTAAGGAAACGTGGGTGTGTGAGCGTGTGGGGCTTGCAGGGTGAGGATCGGTAGCAGGTACGTGCGTTGTGGATGTCGGGATTTTTGTAGGCGGAAAGTTATAGGAAAACGCGGGTTAAGAGTGTACGAGCAGTAGCGGTGATACTTTCAGGGTGAGGTACAGAACCAGGTATAGGGGCTGATTTTGTATCAGCGGCAGCGTTGATACAGCAGTACCCGAGTGACTGGTGTAGCGAGTGCATGAGCTATTGCAGTCATTCTCACAGGGTGATGCATGGTAGCACATACGGTGTCGTATATGAATCTGAAGTAACAATATTGTGGGACAAATGACTGTAAGAACGAGAAATGCTTCTTAACAGAAGCAGATAGTATTGCAAAATTGGCTTGCAATGCCAAATATATACTCGAGCGAAGAATAAGAGCCATTTTGAATAAGGTAAATTTCAATTACGTTAACAGCGTCAGTGAGAAGTAGGTGCAACAGCATATCATAAAGTTTAATGCAGCAGTGTTCATCTGTAGTAAGCATGAAAGACATTTGCAGCATCGTCAAACAAAAAGTACAGTTTGGATATCAACGTAACTCGTAACTTCAGTGTAATTTATATTATGAAGAAATATCTCACCATGACAATTCAAACATTGAGTAATCTCCCATGTCACCACAGGTCTTTAGTTTCTTTCTGAACTGTAGCCGACATACCATATTATTAAAGGAAAAAATTCGTATAATTCTTTGGGACACCACAAAATCTGTCCGATGAATCGACTCAAGTTGCCACGCACTAACACTCCCACTTCGCTCCACCATCAGGGGACCTGCAAGTTGTGAGGCAAGTTTTTCAACACTTTCGAAGACGTCCAGGTACCCCAGTCCGGCCCCCTCGGGTGTGCCGCCTTGTAAGGATGTCGGGCTAAATCTTTCATTACCAAAGGGAAGCATTCCGCCCAGAATCGAACTCGGGACCTTTCAAATTTGAGGCCAGCACGCTACCACATGCGCTACAGAACAATTTTGACCATCTTTGTTCTCATTTGGGTTACTTGTGACATGTTATAGAATGATATGTTACTTGTGACATGTTATAGTGTATATAGGTAAAATGAGGGCGTACAAGATGTTTTCATAATCAGCTATTATAATTTGGAATCCTTTGAGGCAGGACATATGTACATATCCTAATAGTTCTCTTAATTATCCCGTAATGCACTTTATTCGAAAAGGGACACATATGTCTTCTTAGGACATACAGAGTTAACCCTAAGTCTACCAGGCAAAATGGACACCACCGACTACCAACTGAATCTAATGGACCCGATGTTCTTTAAATAATTATTTTTTATTCAAACTACAACTATTTATAATAACAATACAAAGCCTGAGCAATCAGCTCTATCAAATGATCCAAACAGTAACAAAGAAATACAAGAAAGACTGGAATAGGTCCAAGTCTCCGGCATGGTGTACAAAAGATTACGAAACACAGGGATAGGCCCATTAGACTGGTTTGATAGACTAATGATCAACGATAAGAGGAGTAGGTCTAGTTTATTGTTTGGTAGAGACAATCACTCAAATAGGTCAATCATTGACGGGAATATTGGACAGAAGATTAACTATTACTGGAATTGGTCCACTGCACTGGCTTGATAGACAAAAAATTAACATTCACTGGAATAGGTCCATTGGACTCGCTAGGTAGATACCATCTCTAGAATAAGTCTCCAGAACCAGCTTGGTGGACAAAACATTAACCCTATGACTGTCTCTATGGAATTCATAACTCACTTTCGTAAAAATGCAGCTAGTTTTTCTCAAGCAGCCAAATGCAGCCTCGCTGTCAAATTAATTTGGTCGGCAAAGGGGTAAACCATTCTTCGGTATAATAATACCCTACACCGCTGGTTGGTGGCTAGGCTCGTTTTTCCGTCCGCTTTATCATTATTTCATTGGAAAATATTGCTGTAAGAGCAATTTCATCTTATGTATGTATTGAATATATTAAAGTGTGACTGGGGAATTATGTACATAGGTCACAATTGACGTTCATTCGATCCAGTCATGCGGATATGCGGCAGTTTTGTAGATAGGATACTCAGTATTATATGGCAAACGAATGTTTTTGACGGAAATTAATTTTTTTTTGACATATTATGATATGATAGTGTTTTAGTTAACGGCATGGCCGTGAGTACTTTATTTCAAAGAACACAATGAGATACTTTTTGATCCATGAAATGCTTCACTGGGAATATAAAATTCATTTCAAGAATAAATATGGCAAGTCCCGTGATCCTCGATAGGTCGCGGAACTACACAGATACTCTCACAACCCTCACTTTTCTGGTGGTCCTGTCCACCGTGATGCCCTCGACCCGACCCAAGGCTGACGTCACGATCCTCTGACAACGGGTCCCAGCGCACCTGTAGATCACACCTGAGCCTGTGTCCGACACGAACAGGTCACCTGCGGGTGTGGCCGGTGTCAGAGCAAGAGTATTCAAAAGGTGCGATACATATCTATTATAATTTTTAGTTGTACGTATTGAGGGGCTGGTAGGCTTATTTTCGCATTCAAGTTTCGTGGAAAAGTGGGACTGTTAATTGTGTTCGTAGGTGTCACGGTTTAATGAAGTTAGTGCAAACGTTTTCTGAAAGGCGACATGGCATTTTTGATCTACATAATTGAAATACCTAACTTCAAAATAACATCAGGAATCCATAAGAGTTACGGGAGGTATGTAGTGTTTAAATTGGACTAAGCTAAAAGACTTGAAAGTAAAAAAGTAATATCTTTAGAACACACGCAACTGCCTGTGGAGTTACCTCTTTCAGCAATTAAGTAACTTGCTCCAAAACCTAACAAACTATCAAGAGCAACCCTTACAAATGCACAAAAATATCCCAATATCTTCAGAAGTATTCCTTAACATGAAGAACTATTCGATAAAATGGAGCACGGAGCTCAAAATAAATGCATCCAAACCTTGCATTTTCCAGGGCTGACGTACGGAAAGCGGAAGTGTTGTGAGTCATGTATTCTCTTTGTGCGATCTAGTAACAGTAGACTAAATCAAACGCAACCAGCCAATAGATTCATAAAATCATTGATAGAAATGCTTGCGAACCAAATATTATAGACTAGTATAGATGCTCCGGCAAAAAAGTTAGACTGATGACTCTCAAATCGGTATCGGATCCCGGTCCGGAGGTTTTGGGGACCACAGTCACAGACTATTTCGAATGTACCTGTATCTCCGTCGACTGCGATGGCGACGACGTTGTGGAGGTGAGGCAGAGGTAGCACCACGTCCACGGTGTAGGGGGTGTCCAGTGAAATGCAGCGCACCATGTTCAGCTGAGCCAGCAGGATTTCCTTCTTGGGGCGGTCGTCGCAAGTTCTTCCGTCGCTCTGCCAAAAGTTAAATTAATGCACGTCATGAAAGTGAGTCTTAGGCCCTCAAATGAAACAGGAGCCTAATGGTGCATTAGCTAGAGAATCTTATATTGTTCACGTTCACAATAGAAAATGTATGCTCACGTTTTCAGCTGTAAAGGTATGTTCATGTTCACAACAATTAAAGTGTGTTTACATTCAAAAGAGTATTGGTTGGTTTTCATTGACGCTAGTGAAAGTAGGTTAATGTTAATCGCAAGAAACGCATGTTATTATTCATGTCTTTGAAAGTGCGAGGGAAAGTATCCGTGAGCGATTAGAACAGGGGAATGATGACACGAAAGATGACGTTATCCGTGACAGAAATTAAAACGAAGAAAAATTGTGCATTTCCATAAACAAGACTCAAGAAAATTTTCATTAGACAAGAAAGAAGAGTACGACATCGCTTAGTTTTACTTGCTTACTTAACGTGTCCGTTTTTCCTTGAATAATGTACACGTAATAAAAATGGACAGTTTCATTAAGCGCCTTTGAGCCCTATCGCTAAGTTCTACTTTGCACTGTATGAGAGTGGAGCTTTCATCAAAGTTACATTGTGCACATGATACACAGTGACCTCTCATTCACGGTGACGTGCCCTCATCAAGGGCTCACGGTACAGACTTTGACCCCTCATCAAGGACTGAAGGTACACACCCTTGACCCCACATAAAGGGCTCGAGGTACATACTTTGACCCCACATCAAGGGCTCAAGTTACAAACTTTGAAGCCCAGTCAAGAGCTCACGGAGCCCACTCGGACCTCTCAAAGAAAACCTTCAAACACTGCACAGAAATCACACCATCTGACCTGCAAAAGAATGCCGGTGGGACAAGCGCAGGAGAACCCCCCTGGCCGGAGGAGGCAGAGGTGGGAGCAGGGGGAGTTGGAACAGGCGTGGTGGAGGGCCTTGGGGCGGTTGCGGTGGAAGACTCTCACTTCCATCAGGCGTGACATGTCCTGCATCCTCTCGGAGAAAGAGGAGGTCGATGGAGCTTTCCTTCTGCCGTTGCCAGAGGGTGAATCTCTGCACGCAAAAGTCAT
The DNA here is from genome assembly GCA_014899125.1 of Orchestia grillus. NCBI lineage: Eukaryota > Metazoa > Arthropoda > Malacostraca > Amphipoda > Talitridae > Orchestia > Orchestia grillus. The sequence goes on from VOMN01008388.1 coordinate 8,042, forward strand.
TCGTCTATAACTGTACGTAAGTCATAGAATCCTTACTTAGTTTTCTTAGATCTAAAAAGTGTCTTTTTGAAGTGTCTAAAGTGAATGCAGATACGGAGAAATGTGTCAATGTGCAGGAAAAGAGTATAGAGAGTGAACAGAAAGTCCCTAGACTGATTTTCAGTTGTATGTAATAATGATTTTGAACTATTTTATTGATAGCTTATGACGTTTATAGTGCTAAGAGATTCATCCCTTATCATATATATTCAGGTTTATTCTCAAAACACTGTATTTGTTTTCCAAAATGAGAAATAGAGAAAGAATCAGATTACTCCACCGCACAGGTAAGATTCATGCTGAGGTCATTAAAGTACTTCGAGTACCCAAATCAACTGCATATCCTGTTGTGAAGAGGAGCAAAGAGCATGGCACTGCTGAGGATCGCCCGCGGAGTGGTCGATCAAGACACGTTCTCACAACGAAAGGGATAAGGGCAGTCCGAGAAAGAGCGAGGAGGAACCCAAAGAGATCATTACTCTTTGAGATTATTACAACGGACGCCCTAAAACCTGCGCGTGCAGGTTGATGAGCGTGAGTTGGCTGTTTTTTTGGACCACGTTTTACATTCTGCCCTGGTGAGGTGCGTGAGTTGGTAGCAGTATGAAAGTATGAAAGTAGTAGTGGAAGTGATAGTTGTTAGTGAACACAAGTGGCAGTTCTTCGATTTACATCGAGTCATCCACTTCAATTCTACTTCTGTGCCTGCGTGTGACTGTGTCTGATGGTATGGGACTTGGGCCGACACAAAAGACTGTGCTACTTTCAAATATTACTATTCCAAAAAGGGTAAAAAGGATTTCTAATTTTAACGACAAATCCCTTACTTCTCTGAATTCCAGTTACCATTTCAACAAACAAATGTCATCCGTAAATTTGGTCTTCCATTTCTTATAAGAAGCTCCACTGTGCTGAGTACATTCACGCCTACGTAGATATGAGATGAAGTTAACTGCTAAGTGATGCATCCGTTAGCGGGGGATGTTAGCGGGTCGAGTTGCGGTGCAGAACAGTGTAAAGTTCAGGGTATAATTGTGATATTACGAGTGCATCGAACGTACTACTACAAGCCGTTGTAAACTATGCCTCATGCTCGCTAAAACAGTTAACAGGCATTATATTTTATTTCAAAGTTGAATAATTTGTAAGTTTATGCACTTTTCCTTCCATTTTGTATTTTAACTTCAGTTTCAGTTTGTTGTGCGACACATTTTTGTGTGCGATGTATCTGGTTGTTAATTTACTCAAATAAACATAAACGTGGTGTGTGTGACGAACTTATACTATCATAAGTATTTATGCAATGATCATTCCATTAATTGCCTGTAAAATATTATTTTGCTTCATTTTATACTCAATCTTGGAACGACAAAAAATATTGCTATTTCAATGTCAGATTCATACTTATAGGTATACTCCTTATATCTCAAAATGAGTATCAATGTTAGAGTATTTTCCGTAGGAGGTTGTTGCTTCATACCAGAATTTTAATTTTAGAATGAGTACTATGGACTGGATAGTTTGTGTAGATAGTGTGTCGAGGAGCTGCGCTATCAAGAAATATTTATCTCGCTGCCCGACGGCATACGACTTGCGGCAGAAACCTATGAACGGACCGCTCGGCTCGTTGCTCTTGTCATTATCTTTTCTGTTATATTTTACTTGGTTCGTTCTGGTCACCATATTCAATTCTATTGAGTTCCTTGCACACGTTTCAGATATGCAGACAAGTCTCCCAGATTGTGAACACGTCTCCAACTCGTCTTTAAGGCAACGCGTTTTCACCTTGTCTTGAACACGCCTCAAACACGCCTCGAACACGCCTCGAACCCGCCTCAAACACGCCTCGAAAACGCCTCAAACACGCCTCGAACCCGCCTCAAACACGCCTCGAACACGTATCTCACACGAGCACGTGGCGGCCATCTGTGTCAGAGCGCTGCACGGCCGTGATCTTCGAGGTGCCCCAGTCGGTCCACAGCAGCCACGACGAGAACACGGCCAGTCCGAATGGGTGCGTGAGGTGGTCTGCAGAGCGAGGATGAGGAGGGGATCAGTCAGTGACAGTGGAAGTCATTGTATCGAGCGCGAGTGATAGCGTGCTCATGGCCTACTGTACTAAGACGGCCCTGCATCTTGCTCTGACTTGAAGAAAATAGAAGTCCAAAGTATTTT